>WEKW01024302.1:365-33628 GCA_013389905.1 Sula dactylatra
ATTAATAATCTTCTTCCAAAAGATGGATGGTACAGTGATTAAAGTGTTATCTTAGGGCTTTAATGACCTGGGTCCAAGTCTCTGTTCTATTTTCCTTATCTCTTTGAGACACAAAGCTACATGACTTGTGTTCCCAAACTAATAAAAATACCCAGATGCTAATGATTCTCTGTCCTTGAAGATACTTTCAAAAGTTTTTTTAAGTTAACTACTTTTGGTAGACACAGACTTGATCCAACTAAAATAAATTAATTCNAACGATCTTCTTTTTTTTTTATTATTTTTTTTTGCCTTAGGCTAGGCTGTAATCCCACTTGTCTGTCATTTTCCATTGTCAGACCCACTCTGAAGGCCCTCATTAGAGCAAATGAGGGGATGAGTGGGCAGCAAAGTTACACAGTGCCAATTTGGCTTTACCTGAATGAAAAGTGCAGCTGTTGAGGGAGAAGAGCCTAACACTTTCGAAACAGAATTACATTCAGCAAGGTGCTGAAGAAATTAATTGTTCTGCAGGACTGGGTTACTGACCTCATTAAAAGCCCCAGGAACAATCAACTTTCTGATTTTTTTCCTGATATGTATCTGCTGCTCTCTGATAGCACATACCTTGTTGGTAAATTTAACACAAATCTTTTGAAATGGTAACAGACTGGTTCCTCCTGTCATTTTCTAGAGCCTTATAGTGATTGTCATTCATTCCTCCTTAAACTGGATTATATTTCTCTAAATTATTTCAACAGTCCACAACGTAATGCTTTATTTTTTTCTGATTTGCAATTCTGGCACTCTAAAACATCAGACATATATCGGATTATGGCTGCTACAAGGGAGATCTGGGCATTTTACCAGTAAATCTGACCAGCTTCAATATCATTAGAAGGATGATGACACTTTACTGCCTGCTTCCCCAAACACAGGCCACCTCCTTTCATTTAGCCTTTGGTTTACTAGCACTGCTACTGAGCTTAATGAACCAAAATACCTTTTCCTGCATTGGAAAGTGTGGCCTGTCATTAGAAAAAATGTCTCTAATTTTGTTTACAATAGACCTCTTTTTCCCAGAACAAGAAAGAAAGTTGGAATGGAAATAGTTTTCTAAACTCTGGCAATGAGATTAGAAATTCAATTTTATGGCCTGTATAGCTTTGAATACATGAACAATAATTACTGACCTCTGATGTATCTTTCTATTTCAACAAGAAGGTCACTACTTTTTTATTGAGCTGCAAAGAAGAGGAATCCAAGTACAGAACTAGGAGTATCAGTGGTTTGGCTGGCTAGAATATGTAATAGTGATTGCTGTTACTAGGGGCTTAACATGGGACAAATACAGGTAGTCATGTTGATAAGGGTCAAAGGAACTAGAGAAAAATGGAATGGGTAATGAAAATGCCAATCTACGTTCTGAAGGAGACACGAAGAATTAATAATGTGGCAAAAGAAATGTTTTTACCAACAGACATTGTTTTCTGCTAAGACTAGACACACATTGGTGGGTGCAAGAAAATGCATTCCTTCTCCCATAATGCACTAGATACATAGATACATAATAGATACATAAAGATTGCTGATTCCAACTACTCTATTAAAGAATGAAAAATATATATTGTATGTAAAAATAATTTTTAAAAATCTTCTGAAAATGTATCTAAAGCCAGACTATAAGTTGCTGCACTTATTAATGTATAAAACATTTATGATTAATAACAACTTTCTCATGACTGAGTAAACATGCTGCAGATTTCAGAATGAGTCAAGTCAATGCAGGTTAAGTGATTCACTCTGCTGATTATTTTCCCTCAACATGAGTTTGATGATATATGTTGCCTCTGGAATCTGTTATCAATAACTGTTACAACCTCCAGCCACAGTTGAGGGCTCAGAGCCATAAAGTACTGCAGTACTGCACAAAAAAAAATACTGTAAACACTGCAGTGAGGTTTATTGAAGAAGTCTTGATTACCATGACAGTAAACTCCTCTAACCACAGCCAGTACAGTGAAAGGTAGTTACAGAATTTATCGAGTCTTGTTCAAACCAAATATATATCTACCCTCACTCTTCATTTTTATTTTTCTTCATCACGCAGAAGAACATAATTTTTTGGTTTATCACAAACCTTCTGTCTGTTCTGTCCTCTAAGTCATTTGTCACACTCCCCAAGGTCACAGGGGAGTCTCAGTGGGAAAGCATGTGTGTTGATTGATTGGTACTGTGATGCTTATGTCTACCAGAGCTGCTAAATGAGCTTCTCTCCCCTCTCCCCATACTCTCTTGCCTCCAAGCACTGATGTGATTGAAGGGGGGGTGGGGGTGGAAGGAAGAAGGACGGGACACCTTAAAGGCAAAAAAAAAAAAAAAATCTCACCTACGAATCCAGTTAAGAAGGTCCATAAAGCAGTTATTATCCCTGGCAATCAAACTATCCTCTATCACTAATCCCTGACCACTTGCTGGGTAACAAAAAGGACACGTTTTCCCTAGAAAAAGTAAGATCAATAAATTTGGGAGGAGTGAGAGAATGAAAGAGACAGAGAGAGAGGCAGAGAGACACAGCACACAGGAGCAAGAAAGAGAATGAGAGTACAAGAGCAGGCGTGAGCTAAGAGGAAGAGTGCACACAAGAGGAAGTGAGAGAGCGAGAGCACGAGGAGCGCAGATTCGAGAGCGCGAGAGAGAACGAAAGTGAGGGAGAAAGTGAGTGCAAGAATGAACAAGCAAGACACTGAGTGCGAGCACATTCAAGAGAGCGCATGAAAGAGAGCGCGTTTGAGAAAGTGTGAGAGCAAGCAAGCATGCCTGTCAGAGAGTGTGACGCTGTGCGCAACAGGTGTGACAGGAATGGTGCAGAGGAACATGTGAAAGGAAGTGAGACTGAGAGCAAGGAAGGGTGCAAGGAAGACAAAGGAAAACAAAAGAGGAGACACCAAACATGGAAACTACCTTCCTGAACAAAAGACACAGAAGCTTCCCTCTGCGGCTTAGTACTACTTACAACTTTATTTAGAAAATAAAGCATTTTAATGCTTCTGGTAGCTGCATAACTATTAACTAGGTTGAAAATACATATACTTATGATTTTGAAATGGACACTGACTATATGTCATATATTAGATGAAAAGTTGTGCTTCTCTGAACAACTCCTTCCTGTTCGTGTCTTAGAAACTCATAAACACATAGACATGCCATCAAAAAGATTGTATCTGCAGCATCCAGAGGCACCATTTTAATTTCACAGAGAGAAGAAATTTGAAAGATTATGACTGCAGTAGGCATCAGTGGCTTGTGGATTATCATAATATCTCCAATAAAAAGATCCCAGATCAAAACAAAACTCACTACCATAAAAATGCTAAATAAAAAAATCAGATTTCTTACTGATGTACTTGTTCTTCATAAGTATGTCTAACAGCCAGTATCTAGAGGGGTGGTGTTCCGCTGCCCTTCAGTCACATCAGCAGTAAGGAAACAACAGCTATTAGTGGTGAAAACAGATTGAAAGGAACTGTCATTCTCCTTCCACCTCACTTATTTGTCACCTATACAGTATAACAAGGTTAAAAATTGCCATCCTCCTCTTTCTGCCACCCAGCTAATACTCTCATGCAGTAGGACTATTAAACACATTAACCCTTAAAGGCCTTTCTAAGTCATCTCTTCATGACTGGCAGGTTGTATCCATCTCAACTCTGCCTAAACCTTAAGGCTTGATTGTTTGGAGTTTGATGGTGTTTTTTTTTTTTTTCTTTGTTTTGGTTTGGGGTTTTTTGTTGTTTTTGTTTTGTTTTGTTTTGTTTTTTGGTTAAGTTAGTTAACATTCCCAGCTTCTAAGTTTGTTCAATATCAAAAACATTGGCAGTTCACAAGGTACGTGAAGGTACACCTCTTAAGAACCTACCAATGTTGTCTTGGATTCTGCATAACCAAAATAAAAGTAAAAAATATTATTATCTCCTGTACAAGAATTACCCATTAAGAACAGTAAGTCTAATTTTATGTTGTTAATGCAGCATAATGTGCAAAGGTTCAGCTGTGGCCATCCATGCACAGGCCACACAAACCTGCATTATATCACCAAATGAAAAATAGATGAATATACAAAAAATTTCCCACGGAGAAAAATATAGCAAAAAATAAGTAGACAAAAAATCAGTCCACTTCTAGTGAACTAAACCAGTATATAAAATTACAAAAAAATCCCTTCTTTGAAAATACCAATTTTCTGTGCAATGGCAAACTTACATGATTAAGAACACAGGAATAGCAGTAGTAAGTTAGTACATACAAATCTCTAAAGCTTTCTTACTACTAAAGCTGGAAAATACATAAAAGTAATAATTTTCCAAATTACAATGAACACTTAAATCAGTTATGAACAGCTATTGATATAAGATTTACTATTAAAATTATTAAGCTGAGTGATCAGTTACACAGAACAGATGTTAAAACCTAAACATTCAAAAACGCTAATCTTGTATAATTTTGAAAAGTGTTGGCAGGAGGAATATAAATAGCCACTCATTTGTAAATGGTATGCTGAATTCTTTAAAAAATAAAACACATAACAAAAATGTCAGAAATAATGGACAAACGATTTAGATTGAACACAAACTATTTTTTTTTACTGAGCAAAATCACTTTCACTAAAAATTTATTTAACACTAGTCATTAGACTTGTATAAAATCTGAAAAATAAACCTCAGGTTTTGTGGATATATCAAATATTTATGAAGAATATCTAAAGTTTTCAGTACGATAATTGCAATAACCTCACAATTCAGGAGTGAAAATAAACAAAATGTCACCATAACGTATTGCATGTCTCTGTAAATATGGTACAGGATACATTATAGAGACACAAAAATTACAGGAGCAGTCCTGCTATAAAGCAGAACAAGGATCTGTATTTTTTGGTTGAGAAAGTCCCTGAAGTATAAGTTCATCTTTTCTGAGATGTTTGTTTTGGTTTTTCTATATACATATAAATAAGGAAAATCATCTTTGATATATATTCTAAGTCTATATGTTATTTTTTTGGGGCAACTCAAGATGATTTCTTCAGTACAGGATAAGAGGTAATAGCAAGCACGGTAGTAAATGTAAAAACAAAGCATTGGTGATGTGTATAAGCATATGTGTGGTTTCTTTGCTATAACAATAGAAACATCTGCTTTGGGACATTTTTGGCTACTGACTGCAGCATACTGTTAGCTATTTTGTCTATATGTCAGTAGAGAAAAGAGAAGTTACATGTAGTAAAACCCACAGGTAATCAGCAATAAAAAGAGAAAACATTAAAAAGAATTAGTTTGCAGGAACATCCCAAATCTCAATGCTATCACAAACTAATCCACTCAGTTGTAAAATTGTATCAGAAGCTTTTTACAAGCAAGCTTTCCCAGGCAATCTAACGCTCCTTACCTTTGCCTAGGACAGATATATTGCAAGCAAAATATTTGTCTTAATCTTTCTGCTTTTAGAAAGCACAGAGGAAAATCAATTAATGTTGTAATAACTTTTTTTTTTACACTCAGCATTAAAAAGTGTTTAGTCTGAGTTCTGGGGAAGGGACTGTTGCTGTCATCCTTATTTCACTTATTTAATCTAAACTGGGTTTTTACCTTCTAAATTAGATCAACTTTTTGAAAAATTGCAAACCCACTTTAATCTTAAAAATTATTTGTGGAATTCTGAATTCTGTTGCCCTTCTCAAGTTATAATATAAAATTATTGGTAAGTTTAGAACTGATAGTTTATCATCACAAAAGGTCCAAATTCTGGTCTCACGCTCTCCTTTAAAAACCAAACCACTAGAAAATAAAAATTGATGGGAACTAACAAAAACACACCAGTGAAGTGTCACTGTTTCAACATCCTCAACTCCACACCTTTACTTATGTACCATCTAGTTAACATTCAACTAAAAGTTAGACATCTGTATTCAAAAGTGTCCATAGAGTACGTTACAAGCTTGAATAAGAAAGTTATAACAACAGTGTATTTTACCACTTAGAGTTACAACATCAGAAAGGGTATTTACTTTTGAAAAGCAGCAGAAGCACTCTCTCAAACTCTCTCATTCCCCACCCATAATCACTCAGAGCAAGTAGCAAGCTTTTTCTTTTTCTTTTTCTTTTTCTTTTTCTTTTTCTTTTTCTTTTTCTTTTTTTTTCTTTTTCTTTTTCTTTTTCTTTTTCTTTTCCTTTTCCTTTTCCTTTTCTTTTCCTTTTCCTTTTCTTTTTCCTTTTCCATTTCCTTTTCCTTTTTTTTTTAAACTCCTTCCCTTAGCCTGTCTCCAAAGACATGAGATCTGTGGCACCTCAGTAAATTATTCAGGCCCATGCAGCTCCACATCTTGCCCAGTTGTAGGACTTCCCCATTAATATCCACATACACGTGCACAGCCTATAGAAAATCATGAAAGTTTGTACATTAAACCCCTCAGCCCGCATTAATCATAAGACCGTACAGCTCCAGTTGCCTTACAGAGCCCTCATGGGGTAGTCCTGTTCCGTTCCTCTCACTCCTCCCCTTGTTTCATGCCTGACCTATGTGGCCATTTTATAAATTTCAATTTCCATCTCCTCTCTTCTCCATTCCAGTTGTTTATTATAGCTCAGGACAGCTTCAGTGCAAGATACCAGAGCTGTCACTTGTTCTAAATCTTCCTCCTCCACCTCCTACCCTCCTCCTCCGTGCTCAATTTGCTCCACGAACAGCTGCATCACAGCTGTCAGGGTGAACAGCAAAGATGTCGTTTTCCGTTAAGACTGTGCCTGTGGCACACAGTTCCTTCGAACAGCTGATTAGCAGTGGATAGGCCATGGCAAGGTTTGGTGCCATCTGTCAAGGCTGCTGCCAATGTCAACACCATCAACTGAGCTGTCATATTTGGTTTCTTGTTTAGGGAAACTGGTAAAGCCTCTCTTTATGGCTAAGGAAAGGTGGCAGAGTATGGGTAGTAGAGAGAAAGTGGAGGGTCAGGCTCTGTCAGTATTCAGTAAGAAGTGTTTCATACCCTTTCTGTGCATATGTTTTGTCTCTTCCAGTTAGGTCTTCGGCTAACAACTCACAACTATGACAACAAAACAAGACACAAAATACAAAGGCGGGATAGACTAATTTTTTTTGTAGAAATAGAGGTTAATACACCTGTAACTGGCATTGTATTTGTGATCGCAGTTTTTGAAAACTATCCTCTCAAAGTATTCACCTCCCCAAAAAAATCCTATTTCTAATAAATAACAATGAAGAGCATACAATTTCTTGTGATTTTTTTTTCCTTCCACAGCAAAGCTTACTACGTATACACTGAGCACTACAAGCACATGTAATTGGCTGAATCCAAACTCCAGTCAAAATGACAACCTTTGGACTGCAGGAGCATTTTTTCAAGAAGATGAAAATGTAAAAGGGAACAAGAAAAGCAAGTAAATCTCTGATTAGGTCACTATAGAGCAAAAGGTTCTGGGATGCCCGTGGGGAGCTGCTGTATTTAATTTCAATGGTTTTTAGACATCTGAGCTGTCAGAGCTAAAGCACAATATTTAGCTAAGGCCTGTAGTGTGGGCATAGTGCCGTTGCATCAGGAAGATGCAATCTAAGCACGGCCATTATAGCAAATTTTAAAATATAGTGCAGTTTGGAACTGTAAAATAATTTAAGTTGGAAGGGAACTCGGGAAATCGTCTAATCTAACCGCTCAAAGTGGAGGCTAACTTCAGAGCAAGACCAGGCTGCTCAGGGCTTTGTCTAGTCAGGTTTTGGGAATCTCCAAGGATGAAGATTCTCCATTGCCACTTTTAGCTTCATGCATCTGAGTACAAAATGGCTCTTCTCTCAAATCACACCTGGGAAAAGACTATGCCTGTGGCATGCAGAGTTCTTTCAAACTCTCACTACCTGTGAAGTCTTTGTACTTCATAAAACACAAGCATGGCTGTTGCCCAAGTTCATGTAAGAAAGGGGCATCTTTATCACAGACTTCTGAAAAATATCATAAGGCTATGTGTTTTCAATGCAATATCTATGCAAAGAAAAAAATCCAGAGTATCAAAAGGACTCCTACCTCAGTAGACCATATAACCTGCTCCAAAAAGATTTTCTCATTGCAGTCATTTTTTTAAACTTCCCCCCCACCATTTGTTTCTTAATTGCATTTTTATTTCAGAGTAAATACTTGAAAGTTGCAAAACTCAGCTTTAGAATCAGTAGCTATGGAACCCAACTATTGTGATGAATAAGCTTCCAATTTATTTCTCTCCTTTGTTTTTATTGCTCACTTTTCATTTGATACTGTTACATGAAAAAAGAGCAACTACCTTTATTTTCACTTGAATGATTTGCCCATCATACTTTAAAATTAGCTTCTTAAGTGCCAATATCCAATGTATGGCACAAGCACATATTTTTTAGCAAAGAAAAAATGGACTGGGTTAAACAGGAAGAAAATTGGAATACGACTATTAGAAAAAATGGTTTTTATATTAAAAGTATGGATGCAGCAATACTACCAATTAAAATGGTTTTATTTCCATATGGCTAGAATTGATCACTGACAAAATTAATCTTAGTTTACAGAATATTTGGTGTGATGCCATGCTGAAATAAAATAAAAATTAAAAAAAAGTAGGCTAAATTCCCTCATGTCCCAGAAATATTTTCCTTTGTTTGGGTCTTCTGCCTTAATCAGTCAACTTGGGTTTCTTCAGTAACCCTGTTTCTGGGTGGTGGAATTTTTTATTTATTTTAAATTAGAAGAAATAGTTACTTGAATAGAAGCAATTAAGTTTTATGCTTCTTATTACTGAGAGGTAATTGGAATGTGCTTATCATCCAGTTTCACAAAGGTACAGGCATATACTTCATTTCCTCAAAATCTGAGTTACATTTCCAGGTGAAAAATGGAAAAAATATTTCTTTCTTTCCATCAAAATGTTACTCCTGATTTTCAATTAAACTTTTTTTAACCTTCTTATTTTCAAACATCTGTCCCAGACATCTGCACACAGGAATTTCATGCTTGCCCTTTCTGCCAAATTTATGAAAGTAAAACTTGAAATCCATACTCATTAAAATCTCTTTCCATCAGTCCTTCAAACTTTGAGAACTTTGATTTCCATCTGACATTGATTTTTGGATTTCATCCCTACAAGGAAGAAGTCTTATCAAAGACACTCATACACTGTACACTGGATGATTTGGTAAAACTACTTCAGCTGAAGCATAAAAGACAGTGACAGGGAACAGCTACTTGCATTGAAACACAGCCTAATGTGACTTCCAGTGGGATCTTAAGATTACAGCATTTGGGAAAAGTGAAGTATTTTACCTAATGCTATTTTTTCACACTTTGAGTCCAAATGTGTGCCTAAAATGGACAGTATAAAATTATTCTATATTTTGTCTTCTATTTTAAAACAGTTATCAAATAGTCTAATTTAAAATCTTTGTCAAAAGCCTTACTATATGATCAGTTATATATACTGCTCAGTTGTTACTTCCTACAAGTACCTCAGAAAACAAATGAAGTGCATGCATTTTACCTCCCAGATGAAAATTAACAATTCAGAACTACAGAAATAGCAAACAAACAACAACTACTTTACTTCAGTTGTCAGCTGAATCCAGTGAAATGTAAAATAAGATTTGGTATGTCTAAATGCACAGAAAAAAACAAAAAGAAGTCTTTTCCACATAGAACTGTAGAATGGAAGTCCATCAAGATCCACAGAATGCAAAGATAAAATACAGCCCCTGATCCAGCAGGCACTTAAACCACAGACTACAAAGGTTAAAAACAAACAGAGAAACAAAAAACCCCACACAAACAAAAATACGTAATACATACACAATACATTTGTCCTGATCTTCTAGGGTTTCCTTATTATTATTGAAGGCCACATAATAGGCTATGTCAACTCTTGGACAGAGTGCAGTAGGACCATTCTTATGTATATTAATTCATTAATCAAAAGAGATGGGTACTGAAATTAATTATATTATTTTAGTTAACATAAATTTTCACTCATCCATTCACAACTTCAGTGAAAAAAACCTGGTGTGATGGGAATAAGTAAATCATTTACTCATCGTATTTCTGAAGTTCCCTTTTTAAATTCATCAGAATGAGGTAGTGGCTATGGAAGAAACACCACAACTGTGTATTTGAAATGTCTGAAAATACACAGGTTGTTGTGTCAACTGCAGAGGACACCGGCTGAACCAAGAAACAATTACTGGAAAACCAAAAATGAAATTATTTTGACAAAAAGAGAAGAGGAGTGAGGAAGAATAAATATGTAATGTCCTCTGTGAATGGAACAAGGGAAGAAGGGGAAGGATTAAAAACATCCATTACAGAAAAAAAAAATCCCACTTGAAGGGTGTGAGGAGAGAGGAATAATATTTTTTTCCCCATTTTCCTGCCAGTTTTACACTGCACTCAAATTCCATTTGTTCCCAGATGTGAAGTGAACTACATTAATTTTCTACCTGCTTTCACATACCATTAACCTTCCTGAAAATAAATATTGTTCTAAAATCTGCAAGGATTTCTATTTTTGAATATTTGTGATTCACCTAGTTACTACAGTGATGTGACCCCTAATTAAAAGTACATTCTTAGATAAAGAGCAGACCACCTGACATTACAAAAGGATTTAAAGCACTTCTGGAGTTCACAGGATGAATTCTGAACCCTCTTGAAGTTGGATTTTTAATTTTATGATCTCCACACTTTGTTTGACTCGCCTGATTGTGCCCCATTATGATGAACATTTACATATGTGCTTCACCTTACATAGAACTCCCTCTCTATTTATAATGATCTGGCTTCAGTTCCTTTGAATTGAGTCTCCTGTTTCTTTCAATCATAAGGAATTGATTTAGCCACCTTCAACCACAGAAGGAATCCTCGCTTGTAGAAAGCTTCACTGCCTGTGTTGAGACTGAGTAAAATTTGTGCTGGTGTCATGGAAAAACACATGTACAGCTACTGAGGTTCCATTTTTTGAGAGAAATGATATATAGCAAAATGTTCACCCCAAGCTGGAAGTATCCCATATATATTAATTTATACGTGGTCATTTACAGCATTGGCAATACTGATAGGGTGATTTTTTTTTTCAGAGAAAATCTCTAAGTCATGTTTTTGAATAACAATTCAAAGAGATGGATTTCAAAAGGAATTCTTAACTCAGACTGGTGACAATTAATCATGATCAGCAGACTCGTTTATCTGGTTGAGATAAATAACAATTAATATTTGTTTTTATTACAAAATTGATTTTGTTAAAAGTTTTTACAAAACAGAAGATCAATGCAATGCTTTCTTTAAAAATTGAAAAACAAAACTCTTCATGGAAGTAACTATTTTAAAATAAAACAACAATAATAACCTCACTTTATTCTGAGGCATGGTTTT
Source organism: Sula dactylatra (assembly GCA_013389905.1). Taxonomy (NCBI): domain Eukaryota; kingdom Metazoa; phylum Chordata; class Aves; order Suliformes; family Sulidae; genus Sula; species Sula dactylatra. The sequence goes on from WEKW01024302.1 coordinate 11,791, forward strand.
TAATGATACATACCTGCCTGCAAAGTAATGAGAAACTGAATATTGAAAAAGTGAAATGTTTAATCTGTAATTATTATTGCCCAGACACCATACCAGCAAAAGGCAAATATCCTGTAACAGTTTTATTTCTCAAGAAAAGATCAAAAAGTATATTAAATAGAAGACCTGTATAACTTTGAGTTGGAAAGAAAATGAAAAAGGAAATATGTATTTTTACTGCTCATTATTACAAAACCTTACTTTCTATTACAGGTAGGACAGATCCCCTTGGAAATCCATTTTTTATCCTTTATTCACTGTACAAACAAGTATGTAAGAGAAGCAAACACTGTCATCAATTAAAATAGGATCTCTGTGTATATTTCCATGAATTGCAAAGCAGAAAACTCAGTTTGAAGGTTCCTAATTCACACTTTAAGATATTACACTGTGTTTGTATGCTGTTCCATAGTGGTTTTTATTTGAGCATGCAGTAAAAGCTGTTGCCAAACAGGATTTGCTGGGAAGAACATTTAATAATGTAATTAAAAAGGGAAAGAAGACAACTGCACTAATGTCTTGCTCTACAAAGGTGAGAAAATGCAAGAAAAAACTAACTTTTGAGGGGCAGAGGAATTTTCTCAAATTTTCAGAGAAAGTGAGTGCATGGGCATGTATGCCTCATAATCTATTTTTCATAGAATGCACTTCAGGTTTGTGAGTACACAGAAACAGAGATTTTAATTTTTCTTGAATGCTCAGTAAACCACTGAACATTTAACACAGTCAATTATACTAATCAAACACAAAACACACACCAAAAGAAACCCTTTTGTGTTTCTTATCAATTACTGATATTTTATTTTAAGTTCCTAAATTTCTCCCTTCTTGTCTTAGACAAATGCACCTTCAGATACATAAAGGTGTCTGAAGGGATAGAGGAATCCAGAGAAATACAGATTTTATTCTTATCAACACAACTGGATGAGCCAAAGAAATGTTCAAGTACATCCTTCCTGTTTTGTTTGTTCTAGGGGAAAAACAAACAAACAAAACAACCAAACCCAAAAAACTCCAAAGCCAAACCCAACACTGAAACAGAAATCTATACTTTCCTTACCAGAAGTTTAAACACATTTGTCTTCCAAATGTAATAATTTATATTCCCACTGTTGCTTAGTGTATGCCTACACTGTAGTCCCAGGTATGACTGCAATCAGACCCCAAATATGACCTGAGCAGTTTGGGAAATGACGGTGGTGGAATAAGCTGAGGACAATCCAGCTGCTAGACCAGTCTACTCAAGCTCCCAAAGGATGAGGGGTGAGAATATTTCAGCCCACAGCAATGCCATAGCTAAATTGTTATCTACTTGATCAGGCATGTATATATATGCTGCAATCATATTGTTGGACTGCAGCATAAGATCAACGTAGGATATCACTAGGGTTGTTTGGGCTGTTTTTTTACTCTTCCTCCAGCATGGGGGGTAAAAGAAAAAAGGCTAGTCTATCTCCAGTTTGTGCTCCTCATATTCCTGTAACCGCAATAATAACAGGCAAGCCCAATGCCCAAATTAATCTATATTCTAGGAGCTTCTCCACTCATACCAGTCTAAAGCAATGCACTTTTTATACCATTTCTTTTCTGCCATTGCTGAGATCACTGTGAAGATCTCTATAGCCTGTATAGTGCCCAGTTAAGAATTCCTAGAGAATCCTAGTTGCAAAGAAAAACTATTTTTGGGCATGTATGAGTAGATGAACTCTAGCAACTCAAGTTACTCCAGGGAAGTCAGAAGACATATTCCAATTTTCAGGTTTGTCCTGGAATTTTACATCTCCAGGTTTCCAGCTCTTCATGTTTGAATACCTTTTGAGGACCCAAAGAGCTGAGTAAAAGAAACAAATAGAAAATCTTTTGTGGCAAGACATGGTTACAAACATTAAAAAAAACCTGAAAATGCCAAATGATAAACTAAGGCTAAACTACCCGGTTAAATTAAAGGAAGTGAAAAATTGAGAAGATAAATTCACAAAATCACAGAATGGTAGGGGTTGGAAGGGACCTCTGGAGCTCATCTTGTCCAACCCCCCTGCTTGAGCAGGTACATCTGGAGCAGGGTGCATAGGACTGCATCCAGGCAGGTTTTGAATATTGCCAGAGAAGGAGACTCCACAGCCTCTCTGGGCAGCCTGTTCCACTGCTCTGTCACCCTCACAGTAAAGAAGTTTTTCCTCATGTTTAGGTGGAACTTCCTGTGTTCCAACTTGTGCCCATTGCCCCTTGTCCTGTCATTGGGCACCACTGAAAAGAGTCTTGCCCCATCCTCTTGACACACACCCTTCAGATATTTGTAAGTATTGATAAGATCGCCCAACAGATCAGCCCCCAGCCTGTACTGGTGCATGGGGTTGTTCCTCCCCAGGTGCAGGACCCTACACTTGCCTTTGTTGAATTTCATTAGGTTCCCCTCGGCCCAGCTCTCCAGCCTGTCAGATCTCACTGAATGGCACCACAGCCTTCTGGTGTATCAGCCACTCCTCCCAGTTTGGTATAGTCAGCAAACCTGCTGAGGGTACACTCTGTCCCTTCATCCAGGTCATTGATGAATATGTTGAACAGGACTGGACCCGGTACAGACCCCTGGGGAACACCACTAGTTACGGGCCTCCAACCAGACTCTGCACCGCTGATCACGACCTTCTGAGCTCTGCCATTCAGCCAGTTCTCAATCCACCTCACTGTCCTCTCATCTAACCCACACTTCCTAAGCTTACCTATAAGGATGTTATGGGAGACAGTATCAAACGCCTTGCTGAAGTCAAAGTAAACAACTCCCACTGCTCTCCCTTCATCTACCCAGCCAGTCACGCCATCATAGAAGGCTATCAGGTTGGTCAAGCACGATCTTCTCTTGGTGAATCCATGTTGACTACTTCTGATAACCTTCTTTTCCTCTACATGCCTGGATATGACCTTCAAAATGAACTGTTCCATCACCTTTCTGGAGATGGAGGTGAGGCTGACTGGCCTATAGTTTCCCGGGTCCTCCTTCTTGCCATTTTTCAAGACTGGAGTGATATTTGCTTTCCTCCAGTCCTCGGGCACCTCTCCTGTCCTCCATGACCTCTTGAAGATGATGGAGAGTGGCTTAGTGACAGCACCCATCAGCTCCCTTAGCACTCGTGGGTGCATCCCATTGGGGCCCATGGATTTGCGAGGATCCAGTTTGCCTAGGTGATCTCTAACCCAATCCTCCTCAACCAAGGGGAAGTCCTTCTTTCTCCAGATTTTCTCTTTTTCCTCTGGGGGCTGAGATGCCTGAGGGCCAGCCTTAGCAGTTAAAACTGAAGCAAAGAAGGCATTCAGTAACTCCGCCTTCTCTGCATCCTGCGTCACCAGGGCATCCATCTCGTTCAACAGTGGGCCCACAGTTTCCCCAGTCTTCCTTTTACAGTTGCTATATTTGAAGAAGCCCTTCTTGTTATCTTTGGCATCCCTTGCTAGACTGAGTTCCAAGTGGGCCTTGGCCTTCCTTGTTGCATCTCTGCATACCCTGACAACATTCCAATATTCTTCCCAAGTCGCCACTCCCTTTTTCCACATACTGTAAACCTCCTTCTTCCATTTGAGTTTCTCTAGAAACTCTTTGCTCATCCATGCAGGTCTCCTGGCTCCTTTGCTTGACTTCTTCCTCCGAGGGATGCACCAATCTTGAGCTTGGAGGAAGTGGTCCTTGAATATTGACCAGCTCTCTTGGACCCCTCTGCCTTCTAGAGCCCTAACTCATGGGATTCCTCCAAGCAGGTCTTTGAAGAGGCCAGAGTTGGCTCTCTTGAAGTCCAGGGTTGTAATCCTGCTTGTCAACCTGCTTCTACCATGTAGGATCCTGAACTCCACCATCATGTGGTTACTGCAGCCAAAGCTGTTCATCCATATCTAGGTATCTTCTGAAATTCTACACCTGCTGAAACAGATTCTCGTTGCAGTTGAACAGTGGTGTTTCACACTGACGCTATGGCCACACTAAATTTGAAACTTAGAGGCTTGTAACAATAATTTTAAAGTTGAGGAAATTATAGTTAAGAATGGCCTGGCTTTGTCACCTTTAAGATTAAGTAACCCATTCCATAAGTAGTTTCTTTCTCGCATAACAAAAAAAGCTATGTGGAGATACCTCCCTCTTGTGTTAAATAAGTAAGTTCTGACTGAGAGCTGGGAAGCACATAGAATGGAAGGACAAGTCTTTAATTTAATGAGATGAGAACACCAAAAAAAGGTAATTACAATATTTTATGAGGTGACCGAGTTTGATACTACTAGCAAATCTGCTAATATTGGTAGGTCTTGTGAAAGACCTATGTTGCACATGCCAATAGACTGTATACTCTAAGTAAACATTTCAATGTATTGTGTAAATGAAGACTATCCCTTTCCTGCAATGGCAGGTACCAGAAGCCCAATGTGCCTGCAATGCATTGTTGATCATGCAATGTGGAGCTGACCCAGGCATGCTCAGCGGCTGTTTGTCAGAGAATTGTGGAAGTCAGATTACTGAACTAAATAGACAAACAAAAACAAAAAGCAAAAACAAACAAACAATCTCCCACCCACCCCCAAAAAAAACAAAACCTGAAAAAAATAAAAATAAAATAGAAAAACACTAAGCTACTTCTGCAAGAAATTTCAAACTATGGAATGTAATAAGAGTTGCCAGGTTTAATCAGTACTTTGAACTGCTTGATGGAAAAGCAGTATTTCTGCAGCATATTTTTAGGACCATTTTACCTCATGACATTAATGTAAAATATTTTTCCCTTGTTTAGTTTTATATAACCAGTATTAATAAATTAAGTGTATAGAAGAAATCATCAAAAACCCCACAAAACCCCACAAAAACAGACGGTTGAAAATGGCAACAAACTTGATGAGGAAAGAGCAACAAAAAGAGAAACCTCTAAGTGATCAAGGAGAAAGTCAGTGACACAAACATGAAGACTCCCTAGAAACATACCTCATAATGTCTTTTTCCAGTCTTCTGCAAATGAGAAATTATCACACAGGGATTTCATGCACAGTTGTGAGAATACTGACAACTTTGCTAGGCTGAGTTGCACTGAATTTGACTGCCAAATGATTGTGAAAAACTAGTCAGCTACTCACAGCTCAAGGTGATTACCAATAATGACCTTCACTCCAGAAAAAATAACATCAAGTGCTCCAGACAAAGTAAGCCGTGGAAACCACTGAAAATATCTGTAAGTCAGAAAGTCCTATAATTTTACATAGAAAACCTGAATTGTTCATAAAAATTCAGCTCCAGACTACGGATCTATTAAGAGTTCTGCCTAGTCCTACATTACTATACACTGACTACTTACAAAGTCTTCACTGCCAGCTATCTAGGAAATCATGTGCCTTTAAAACAGTCCAACTAGATTATTGTTATTTACCATATACACTGCTATGTGTTACAATTCTTAAGCTAATACAAAATGTGACTGCCCAGTTCCCAAGAGAACAAGTGATTACATAAACCCAAGCATCTCACACACTCTCTTCCTTCCTATTTCTACATTGCTGGAAAGTCAAGGCCTTGTTCCCAATCCAAAGGTTATCAACATATCATGACCTATTTACATCAGTTACTGACTCCTATTCAGATGCCAGCAGTCTTTAAACCAACAAATAATAAAAATCTCAAAAAGATGAGATATAATATGTAGTTGGGTCATGGGCTGTTAAAACAGGCAGAACACAAGGCCAATATAAGAGCTACAGTTTTGACCCTATAGTGGTTCAAACTATTGGCAGAGCAGAACTTGGCACAGATCAACAGAGGAAGTGTGACTCAGCATTAAAGAGAACAGAGTTAGGACTTACAGCCTCCCCACTAGTTTGTGGCAAATTTATAAGCAATTCCTAATCTCAGCTAACAACTGCAACAAGAATTTTGGAGACAGAAAGAAAGGACACCATAAAAATCCTTGCTCCTTGCTTGAATGAGTCCTTGCCAGATCCAGATCAAACTTCTAAAACGGTGTCTTGATCCTCAGCCTACCTACTTATTATGCGTCTTTATGGGTTTTGTAGCATTTTTTCTTGTAATAAGGGACATTTAACAATTGATACATAAACTAAGAATACTCCATAATGATAAATATTATTTACCAAAATATCAAAAATTATTTACCAGTTTCAGTAGGGTATTGCTTTTCATTAAAGGTCACTGAAAAGGACCCTTAGGTTCTACTGTTTTCCAGTAAACATACTTTTACAGCAGTATTGTAAAACTCTAAATGTTTTCTTTTCAAATGCTGCTGATTTTCTGCCTTGTGAGAGAGACAGAATGAATTCAGAGACCTCAATCCTACAAGCAAGTATGCTTGCCTGTAATAACTGCTCATTTTTGTGAAGAGCACGTAATTTCTCTGAAGGATCTGCTAAATTGTAACAAACAGTATTTCTGAAAAGTCACAATAAAACATAGGTTTTTAAAATACCATTAGATAGTGCTGGGAACTTGTCAGATCCCACACAATTCATTCCCCCATCCAATGATGTGTGATATTTGGCACATAATGTACTTATGCTTTTTGTCTACAAAAGGAAGAAATTTTTTCCTCACATGCTTCTGACCTTTATTCTTATTATCAAATACTCTTTCCAATTTCATTGAATTATGCAAAACTACCCCTTTTGAGTAATGTCAGGATTTTTTCCACCTCTTGGAATGAGACATTTAACACAGTTTATGCAGTCAGATTGTTTCCCAACTCTACTTAAATAAGAAAATATTAGATTCAAAAACAGTGAAAAACCAGGAAAAAATTACAGAGCTCTATGTTTTGTATTGCAGGACTAGCTATTATATCTGATCAGTAATTAGAAATAGCTTAGTACAAAGAACAGTTTCTCTAACCAAGTTCAGAGATTTTCTTGTCAGTACTAGAACCGAGCACTTACAGGGGAAAAAGGTGCTGACAGTGATTGAAAGAAAAGGAGAATAGCTTGAATTTGATTGTATCCTTGTTACTGCTTTTCTGCAAGGGTTTATCCAACTTGGAAATATCATTATTTTAAGATTACTAATTAGTTTCCTTATTAAAAAAAAGTCATTCAATCCAGGAAGGCATTTCTTTTATTTTAATTATGTAATGACTATTTTCAGTGATTGGCAAAAGTTCTTCCAAATGCTATATTCAATCTGTATTCAAACAGGAACAATCTGTACTGCCTACATAGCATTACCTCATCTTGCTAGCTTCCACAGCAGCTACATGTTATCTACTGAGATTTTAGGATGTAATTTCCTGTGAATGACAGGAGCTGATAACAGTCCAAGTCATGAAATTGAGAACGATATTCACTTACTTTTTAGAATATTGAAAATATATGCTACATCAGTTACACGAATAATTGAATATTTTTGTTTAAGAAGCACTTCAGTGCCACTACCCTGCTGGAAAGCAATAGCAGTGTATGCTGTTATTTAGTTGCTCCACCTAGCCTTCCTACAAGATCAACATTGTTCACAAAAGATCAATAGAACCATTATAAAATGTGTTTGCTATAATTAAGGAGGCAGGAATCATATATTTATGCTGCAGGATGCATTAAAATACCAACAGACGTCAGGACTGAGTTAGCACTCTCTCAGCTACACCAGTTATTCCTCATTAAACCATGTTTTATTTATTTATTTGCTTCAAGTACCACCAATTTCTACTCCCTCATTAAGATCCCTACGCTCTAAATTTAAACACCCTGCAGGAAATGTATTTCTTCACATCCTTTGGTGAGGAAAGAGAGTTTAAAGAACATGGAGTGGAGAGAATAGGTAAGGACTATACTCCAAGTTCCTTGTAAAATAAAGTAGGAAATTTCTTCAAAATTAGAGATCAAAATAGATCTTTCTTTTGTAGGAGGAGGAAGGGAGTCAAACAACCATTTATGTATGTTTATATATGAATATATACATATGCACACACACATACCATATGCATATATTTATATAGATTTACACCTGAAAATGATCTTACTGCCATTAATAGCCATTTTATTCCTGCAAAGCACATAACTGACTTTTAAATTTTTGTAGGGCTGAAACCTTAAGATGGAAGACTGTAATTTCCATTTTGTTTATTCAACAACTTTTGTCAGTAACAATTTTTACAAAGTTCTCAAATTATGTCTTTATCTGAAAAAGGATGTAGACTCTTATCCATTATGCCTGATGCACACTCAGTCAAGTTTGGTTCGTGTTAAATACTCTTGGAATACATCCCAAACAATTTGAATAAGCACAAAATTACTTAGACAAAGACTGAAGTACACCACAAAAGGCTGTCGGACCGTAACAGCAAATAAAGTAAACATGCACTGACTTATATAATTGCAAAAATCACAGTATAATAATAGCCCAGGAAGCAGAATATTAACAATGCTGTAATTTCTTTTTAGTATTTTATACTAGTAGTGTTAAGTATCTGCACGTATGGTCTGTAGAATATTGTCATATTCAGAATTAGTATGAATTACTTGTAAATCAGAGAAGCATTAAGTGTGCACAAACACACCTATAAATCCTTAAGGCTATGGGATTATTAAGTGGAAAGCAANATATAAAACACGATTTAAGGAAGTCTTGAGAATGTCTTCTACTGAATGTTCATCTGCGTGTCTATACAAGACCATCAGAAATTGCAATTTCAAGAATTGCTAGGTCTACAGAAACAAACTCACTGTGTTTGTTGGCAGTAAGTTTCCTTTTTTTGTAGTAGCAGTTTGTTACATCACACTCTAGAAAGATGCTTAACACTGTGTTAAAACCAGAATTCAAGTTTTTCTTAAAGCTGGTAGGATAGTCTCAGAAGGAAGATATCCTGCCAGAAATAGGATGAGTCACAGAAGAATACCATATATCTTCCTTACAATTAAACCTGTCAAATTTGCAACTGTACCTGTTGCCATAAAAACTTACTTATTCCATTATGCAAAATGACTGATGTTTCTTAAATGGTATATCACTAAAGGACATTCAAAAGTAAGTAGTATATCTGTTTGGAAAAGGATTTGAAGGAATTTAGCACCAAAGTGAAGTGAAGCCCAACAATGAAATGCCAAAGTTTGTTTTTTTCCTGAGCAATTTTACCAGCAGAATCCCATTCCAAATAAATAAATTTGTTATCATAAACTTGTACAATGTAATATTGCACAACTTCATATAGTGGTACAATACTGCATTGCTCCAATGTAAAAAAGGCAAATTACAAGAGGAGGAAGCAGGGACAAGCTACAAAAGGAGCAATTTAGAAACACTTCTAGGGCACAAAGGTCTGGTGGTAGGAGAGCAAAAGCCCACCTAAAGCTGGCACTTGCAATGGACATCAAGTGCAACACAAAGAATTTCTGCTACGATGTTGGTAGCAAATGAGTGAACAAGGAAAATGTGGGACTGTTACTGAACAGTGCAGGTATTTTAGTGACACAATTTAGGCACAATTGAGGCTGAGGTACTCAATGCTTTCTTTGCCCGAGTCTTCACCAACAAGGGCTCCCACGCCTCTGGGAAGAGGGACTGTTCACAGTGGAAAGCAACAATCGGCAGTGGATGAGCATCGAGTCAGGGATATATGCTATGACAAGAATAATTCTGTTCCTTTAACTCTGAAACTGTGATAGTAAAACTGAATTGAGACATAAAAACATCAAATATTGATAATAGTTTTACCACTACATTTTTTATTCCAATTAGAACACACAGCTCCGCGGCATATGTTCATAATTAAACACACCTAAAAAATATCAGAGAAAATTACTATTAAACCAGATCTGTTTTTAAATGTCTTGTTTTAAAGTGAATAAGAAAAGAAGAAGAATAAAAGCTAGTATTACTTGACAATACTTAAATTAGAACTGACTCAGGTTTAACAGTGTATTTGTTGCACATGTAACAGCCATCATACTGCAGAAATATAAAATATTTCTATTTTAGTTACCCATTGAAAATAATCCAGCAAAGGTTTGCAAATAATATATTAAATGTATGATTACAATGGAATTGTTGGTGATTTAATTAAGAACTGAAGAACAGCACCCTTTCAGAAAGTAACCCAGCAGGTTCCTAGTAAATGATCTGTAATATACAAGCCAGAGTAAGTAGTTCAGCTGAAATCCAACAAAGCATTGTGTTCCATGGAAAAAAATGCAGAGAAACAAGTGATTGGAGAATGGTATACAAAACCTTGTACTTAGGAAAGCCAATCTTGTATTTCAAAGTCGTACTGCAAAGATTATTCACATTCAATTACTGTCCATCTCTCCATTTACTACATCCAAACTGGATGCAATTTCAAGTCATTACTCACAAAGCAGAATGAATGCCGAAACACTGTGGTATGGATCACACTTTTTAGATGTCCTGTGCCTGTTTCTCAGGTTTAAGTGGTTCACAACCATTTCCATTTTATACCCCTATTCTGACCAAGTTGCCACGGGTATGCATTTAAAAAAATTTCTCATCAGAATATACTTTGAACAATAATGGGATCTGCCTTGCTACTTCCTCACATACAGTTATTGTCTTGCCAAAAATTTATTTCATAGAAGGAAAATGCAATGAAAGGTTTCAAATTACAATAGGATAACATACTGGTCTGGCTTTACAGATCTGCATTACAGGCTACTGTGATTTCTTCAACATTATGCTTTAAATAAATTGAGACAAGAAATGTAGGCATTTGTAACTTTAGAACCAGATGAATATGAATGCCATTTTGGTCCAAAGACTGCCTTAAGAAGAATATATCAGATATTTTCATTAATAGCTAAAGGAATTCATTCCATTTGCTTCTAAGTAGACTGACTCTACTAAGGAACTGAAGCGTTGTAAGTATAGTGAACATACAATTCATATTGTACAATTTTATGAATTTATCTTTACACCACAGAATTAACTTCTTTTACATATTTAATATGAAATATGACCTTACTGCAGTGCTAAAAAAAACCCCCAACCTCCTGTGCAGTATATTTTAACAGAAATTTATTTCCGAAACAGATGAAGTACAACACTGTAATACTGGTATCTGATTAAAATAAGTGATTGCCTGTCTAATTATGGAAACTAGCTGTATTTTAGCTCAGAGTTCAAATTTACCTCTCGTTATAAAAAACTGTGATACAATTTTAATAGAAGTTACCTTTCTAAGTACCTGTCACAATCCACTCAAAAACAGATGCATTTCAGCAGCTCTTATAGATGTGATTGGACATGTAAGTAACCAGTTCAAACTACAGTTTTACATCAAATATATTTAGAAATTTATGGGACTAAAATGCTAACAGAAATATGATTTATTTTAGTAAACTTTAATAATGTATTGAGGTCTTAAAATTAGGGATGTTTGGAGCACACAAAAAAATCCCTATTCATTACCTGCACAAATACGTGTGCACACCACACAAGTGTTCATTTTAGATTTTAAATAGATATCATATTCTTTATTGGACCTTAGGACAGTGAATGTGGTAAGATCAGGATAAAGATAACATTTTGTACTAAGCTGATTCATGAACCTGGGTTATAATATAACATAACAATATAATGAACATTAAAATAACCTTTCTATACTGTCTTAAGTTTTCTTCTTTGCCAGCTTTGCAGAACAAACAATTACCAGCAAGCTTCAAGAGGGGAAAAAGATGCTAAATTTGAAGACAAGAAGACATTCAGTATGACTGAAAAGCTTGGGGTTTTTTACTAAGATCACTGTTTTTCCCTCATTTTCAATCCACAAAACAGTCTAGCCTGCGCTGAAATTTTAACATCTATGAAGCCCAAAGGGGTACCAAATCTAAGGTCTGTTCCCTCAAGAACAAATAAAATCTGTCTTTAAGATGGAGGGAAAAATGCCTCACTAACCTACAATTGACATTTATTCTGGATCGATTCAGGACACAATTTTACTTATCCTATACTACTGACTGAAAAAAATAGAATCCATCAAGTCTTTGATAGTCCTAGAGATTTCAGTTCAGCACCATTAACAAACTGATAACCATCAAGAGAAAATAAAATAATTAGTGTCAAGACCCAAAATCAAACGTATTACATGAAAATATCAGTTATTCCTTGGACAGAGCTCAGTAGCCTCTGACTTTTACCAAGTGTGAAGTACCTAATCTTTTAAAATCAAAGTACCAGAACACATCTGGAGAAAAGCAGATTATTTTTCCCAAAAGGAATTATAATCTCCTTACTGGGTTTTTCTCTTTGGGTTTGATTTGTTTGATTCACAAGAAATAAGGAATTTGCACAATGGATTTATCTTTCACTGCGAACCAGAATCAAGAACTGAAGCAGTGTCACATAACACAAAACTCCCCTTATGCTCCCACTGAGCGTGAGGAGGAGTTTTGGGTGAGGAATTAATGCAGAATCATGTCCTCAGGCTTTACGCACCTCTTATTTGGAGCTCCAGTGTAATTGTAACTGACATAAAAAAGGCCAAAAACCTGATCCTGCAGCAGTGCTTTGACTGCAGAACTTCTTATTCATGCTCTTCAAAATCATATTAATGCCAGTGTATTTTCAAAGGGAGATTGAAATCTTCCTTCAATTCCACCATTCATAAGGTCCTCCCACATGACCCTGTTCAGTTCTCTTTTAAAAGCAGCAGTAATGGCTGAACTATGCTTTTGATCCTGCCACCATTTTTTTATATTGTAGCAGTATAGAATTGCTATAGTTTCAGGGGCTGCTTTGAGAGTCTTTTTGTAGTTGGGAGCTCAATAATTCCTGTGTTTAGGCTGCAGGAGGATCAAACCACAGCAATCTTTCAGGCAAGATCCTTATCTTGATACAGGTACAGTCTAACTCCAGCCATGAACTTATAATAAACTGCAATACTTAGTCTTTCATCTAATTCTCCTATAAAAGCTTGATATTTCTTAAAGAGCATATCCTAAATATATGTAAGCCACATTTCACGTTCACTGAAAACTGATCTCACAAGCTTAGATGGTGGAATTTCTGAATGAGAAATATATTGTATGAGGAAGAATCTATAAACTCAGCCACAGAGGGGAAAAAAATTCTCTTTGAAATCCTTCTTTTGTTTCAGGCACAAAACCTGTACAACCTCTGCGCAGCAATTTTAGAGTTTATTCTTTAAATCCAAGGTCATGTAGCCATAGCAGCTAGTTCATGCTCGGAGGGGAGGTAATCATCCTCTGTTCTTCTCAGCAAGTGCTCTTTGCTGAGGTCAAAAAAATGGAGCAATGTAACACTGGAATCCATTACAAATTAGCATAATGTCACCACCTCTCTCTGTGACATTTAAAATGAGCACAGATGAAGGACAGCATGGAAAACAATGCAATTACAAGTATCTGGATCCAATAGTATTTCTGGGAATGAGCAAGGAACTGGTACTGCATGTAATGAATCCTTTAAGAAACTCCAGCATTCCTTGTGTTCCTTCTTTCTCTGTCATCAGCTTTAAACAAAACAAAATAGAAAAAACAAAACCCAGAAATTCCAGTCAGACACTCACTTCTGAAGGCAGGAAACCTGAACAAAACAACACCACAAGCTTTCATCATGTGCAAATACAAAAAGAGAAAATACACATAAAGGTGAGAAGAACACCATCTCAGCACCACAATGTGGCACTGCTGTGAGTCAATCTGTGAAGATGAGATTTCTCTCTGCCTCTACACTGATGTCTAATCAGACTTTAACACATCTGAAAATTCACAAAAAAGGCACAAAATATAAAGAAAAGGGAAAAGAAACATACAAACCGCAGAAACAAAATGTGTTATCTTGTGTTACACAGTCCAGTAGTAATTTCACCATATTCTTTAATCAGCTCTGCTCAAAAATACAGGGAAAGAACATAAGTACAGGTCTTTACATAGGAGGACAGAGAGAGAAAGAACTCAGCTCCTATTCAATAAAAAATAGCAAATTCCGTTTCTTTCTACATGCTCTAAGCTTTCTGGAAAAAAAAAAAAAGTAAGTTGTTAAAAACTTCAGTCTTAACGTATTCTGAAAACATTTTTAATTTTATGTCTTTTCTGAAACATGATAGCTAATTAGTTATTTGATTATCATAATCAGAAACACTAATCATTGCAGTCTTGATGAAAATTCAGTGATTATCCCAAGAGGGTTGCGGTCCAGTAAATGCGTTGACAGGCTATTTGTTATTATAATGGCAACGCATCATGATAACGTATAGCAGAAAACAAAAGACAAATACAGATTAATACTATGCATGACACTTCAATACAAGAGAAAAATCTAGTGTGACCTCCAGGTCAAATTATGTGGTTCCTACTCAAGCAAAATTTCTTATAACATCAGTTTTGCATTCAGAAGACTGTAGTCTCCTAGTGAATTAAAATAGAAATCCCACTAAAATTACCAGCAACCAGCACCAAGCCACATCATGATCTCTCCTTAAAATTGCCACACTGTTAATTGAAAAGTTAAAGTCCATTTTATTATTTAGAATTACAATCAAAATATTGCAAGTACAAATAAAATATATGAAACAGCATCTCTCCCCTTCATAAAGTTTTGTCTCTAAATCCTTCAAACACCTAAAAAATTTGTTATTCTGTATAACCATTATTATATATTTTTACCTTGATATTAAAGTAATCTCCCTTTTGAGAAATACTTAGTAGTACCAGACCTTTTCTTGTGAAAATTACAACAGAAAACTCACATTAGTTAAACTACTTTTCCCCAAGAAGTTGCAGTTTGCCAGCCCACTTGAGGATTTATTTTTAACCCCATTTCTTCAGCCTGTAATTTCTTATTTCCACCTTCAATTTAACAAGTTGAAAGTGGAACTTTTCAGAGATGAAATAGTCATGGAGTTTCTTTAAAATACTAAATTACTATTATCTGCTCCATGAGCTGGAACCCTTTTCTTTCCCTCTCCTTCGTGCCTTTTTATTTTTATTATTTTCAGCAGGTAATATTAAATGTCACCCAAGATCTACAAAAATACCAATGCTATTACTTTTTCTTTTTTTCCTCTTTCCCCTTCAAGACTAACAGCTGCTAGAATTGTGACTGTCAAAACTGGCAGCTGGGATCTTTTCCCATACTTGCCAAAGAGTTGATTTGGGATATGCAAATAACACTCTCCAAAAATTGTCCAGGGGGTCCCAAGAGGCACAACTGAGGTTAGATACTTCCTTTACAACTCTGTGAAGCCACTGTATCTTCTGTTCTCCCAGAAACAGAAAGCAAGAATTCAAGACAAAAAGATGTCATTTTTGCAATGACTTCATAGAGTAGCTGTCTATCACTCTACAGGGTAAATGTATCCAAGCAATCTCAATATTTCACATACATATACTCCCACCATGACTACCAAATGTGGAATAAATATTATTGTATTTTAAGACTAAGAAACTGAGGCACAAAAATACAAATTAAACCTTGTAAAATAAACATAATTTTTATGGATTCATATTAATGCATGGGAAATGAGATCTCACAGAACATCTACTTCAACCACATAAAATGAAGAAAAGCAATTCTAGTTGACTCATTTGTCAGACATTTGGCAAACTTGAGGAAAACACTAGGAAAGAAAATATCTGTGGGTAATTTATTCCAGTGGTTTACTGCCTGATACGCTCTTACGTCTTTTACCCTAACCTTAATCTGTAGATTAATCCAATTTATTCTTCTCTTTCATTCGGTGGCCAAGAAAAGAAATTGATCATTGTCCTGTTTGCAATAAATTTTTGCATAACAGAGACCTCATATTTTCTCAAAGTCTTCTTTTGTCTAGATTAAATAAAACAAATTCTATCAACATTTCTTTATAGGTCATGTCTCAAAATCCCTCATCATTCTTACTCTTCTCTTTTGGACTTTCTCTAACTTGCTCAACTCCTCCATAAACCATGATAAGCAAAACTAAACCACATACTAGATATAGCCTCAGAAGCACTGACTTGAATAATTATTTTCCACATCTTGCACACAGTAATCCTGTTCATATATTTTACAGGATCACATTGTTAATTCACATTTCATTTCTGATCTACTGTCACCTGATTAGCCAGATATTTTCAGCTTGGTGCATTTAATTTCTAACTTCTTGTAGATATTAATAGCTTGCTCTAGACTATTTCCAAGGATTCAGATCAGACAGGCTATGACACCTTGATTCTCTTTTTTTTGTTGTTTTGAAGCCCAGTAATATATTTACATTCCTCTAACCCCCAAGGACTTCCTCAACCTCCATGAGATCTCAAAATGTAAAAGATTTATAGAAAGCTCTTATTCATGAATTTTTACTTTTATTCATGAGATTTATTTTTTAAGGTCTTTCTTTCAGGCAGTCATACTTCAGCACGTACCTCATCATATACCATATATCTTCACGTTTCTCATGTACCCTATGCACTCATTTAAAACACTTCCATTGGGCCGTTAGGTCAAATAATTCTGTATGATGGTGCATGAAGCCTGAAGCAAAGAACAACACTGAACTCTTCAGCTTTCCTACATAGAAACATAGAATTGTTAAGGTTGGAAAAGATCTCTGGGATCATCAAGTCCAACCGTCAACCCAACACTACCATGCCTCCTAAACCATGCCCTGAAGTGCCACGGCTAGACAGCTTTTTGAACACCTCCAGGGATGGTGACTCCACCACCTCTCTGCACAGCCTGTGCCAGTGCCTGACCACTCCTTCAGTAAAGAATTTTTTTCCTAATATCCAATCTAAACCTCCCCTGACGCAGCTTTAAGCCATTTCCTTGCGTCCTATCGCTAGTAACTTCAGAGAAGAGACCAACACCCACCTCGCTGTAGAGATTGATAAGGTCTCCCCTCAGCCCCCTCTTCTCCAGACTAAACAATCCCAGTTCCCTCAACCTGTCCTCAGAAGACCTGCTCTAGATCCCTCACCAGCTTTGTTGCCCTTCTCTGGACACACTCCAGCATTTCAATGTCCTTCTTGTACTGAGGGGCCCAAAACTGAACACAGTATTCAAGGTGTGGCCTCACCAGTGCCAAGTACCGGGGCACGACCACTGCCCTACTCCTGCTGGCCACGCTATTCCTGATACAAGCCAGGATGCTGTTCACCTTCTTGGCCACCTGGCTCATGTTCAGCTGGCTGTCAACCAGCACCCCCAAGTCCTTCTCTGGGGACATTATCCTATATTTGCTCTTTTCTTTATATTTTGTAATTGAAAGATACTATTTTCTTATTTTTATATGTCTAAGAGATTGACCTAGACTTTTCATGATTTTTTTTCCTACCACTTTCTAACTAACATACAGTTTTCAATTTCCATTACTTTATTTTATCTTTATTCACAGGTTATTTTTCTGTTCTTATGCCTAGTTATGCATAACTTTCTCCCATTTTTATATAATTTCTTTCCAGTTCAGGTTATCAAAGAGTTTCTGATGCAGTCATAATGGTATTTTACAGTGTTGCCTATCCCTTTTGCACCTCTCAAAAGGGTTTGCAGCTGTACTTCTATCAGAGTCTGTGTCTTCTCAATATACCTCAGATGATCTTCTTCAAGGAGCCTACTTATCTGTTCCCTAAATTGGTCAAAAACCATTAACCTTATTGTACTGTTATGCATCTTCTTCTCTGTGAGGAAGAAGATTGAAATATAGGTTCCAAGTGTTTGTTCGTACATGTTCAAGATTAGAGTCTTAGACAGTTGGACAGGGTCACAAACAATTGTCATGTTCAGACTAACAAACTCCGGTCTTCAGAATTTCAGAAAGATACCCCACACTCTATCCCACAACTCTCTTACTTTGCAAAAACTTTTGCACTTTTTCTGGAAATCCCATGTGTCTCAGAACAACCTTCTCCCCTTTAAGTACTAATGGTTGACCATTCAAAAACATGACTGGTATAAATACTGGTACTGTATTATCTAGATGCAAAAAAACCCATCTGATAACTAGACACAGTTAGCATTCTGTTCTGTGATCACCATCTTGAAGAAGTTTCACTTGCAATTTGAATTCAGGAGTCCTGGGAAAAACAGTTTTTAATACTTGCCAGCAACTGGGAAAAAATATCAACACTGTTTTCCTTAAAACTACAGAGAATAAAGATATGGAACAAGATGAATACTAATATATTGGGACTCCAGAAGACTGGCTTGGGTGCCAGATAAACTATGAAGTGTTTTAAAATGCAATCACAATATGAAAGCCAAATTTATTTAAAGGAAAACAACAAAACCCAGTAAGAAATCTTGCATTATCAGACGGCCTATAATTTGTCTGATAAGGTGCAATTTCACTTTGCCACAATTTACATCTAGTTAGCTACTTCACAATAACTACCTGCAAGTCTGGTCTTACTTCTTTGCAAACAGGAGGAGGGTAAACACATTCTGTGGAGTCACTGCACACTCAACCATGTGTCAGCATACTGTAGCTGACATCTGGCAACCTAAACTTTGGATCATGTCAGAGAAACCTTTTATGTTCACATCATCAAAGCCAATTCTTACTGATCCCCAGCATTACTGTTAGGATACCCTGAAAATATTTTGGCTAAAACATTAATTCCCTTGAATTTTCAACATTTACTGTGTATTTTGTACATGCCTAAACAAGTCTGGAGTGATGAATTTTGCTGTCTAACAGAGGTGGTTTACCTCAGCAAATAATATCTCACATTAATAACCTTTCTTACAGGAGTTGAGTGACCTTGTATAAATATATTCGCTTTTCCTATCAAAAATTAAAACATGTAGCATGATTTGACAATCCATCATTTTCCTTCCTATGAAATAATAGAAAGAAGGTGCAAATCTCAAATGTGTTACATAAATTATGCATGTTGTCTATGCACTACAGATTTCTGAGAACAGAAGCATTTCCTTAGCTTCTAATTGGGCTTTTTACAGATAAGATATTTCCCACTGGGAAGCAGTTAAAAATACAGACAGACAGTTGTCCCTACCCCATCATGACCCCAATCTACCAAGAAATCCAAAATAAACCCACAAAGATGGCATCATTTTAAAAAACAGAAGAGCCTTTTTAAACTTTTCCTTGGAAGTACAGGAATTGGGTCATGTTGCATTTAGTAAAGGTGGATCTAAAGGGCCTGTAACTGTAGGAAAGATACAGTTATAATACAAAGTCTTATGATAAGGCTGAAATTCAGGATGCATTAATATGAAATGGGATGATTTTGAGGGTTTGATATGTTCAAGAGTTTGAACATAATTCCCAGTATTAGTTGGCAGTATATACACATCAATAAGAGAGCAAGAACAAAGTATCAAATGAGTTCTTACAATTTAAATACTACTTAACAATATGTCAGAACTCTTTTGTAAAAGCCCTGTCTATGTCTGCTCAGAACATTAAATCAAACCAAACATTTAAAGCTAGTAAGCAGAAAATTGGGTTCCAAAACCAATTCCAGTATTTCAAATAAAGGATCATACACAGCATTAAGCAAGATAGGTATCCTCTAATTTCAGTCCATACTAGCAGGATCATGTAGCTCAGTATGGGTGAGAAAATTAAGTTATTATTTATTTTTTATGAGCACAGCTAAAAAGAAAATCACTGAAAAACTGTCCCAAAAGATTAATGAAGTTGAATAATGGATTTAAAAGGAAAAAAAACAAACTGTGATTTGAATAGTCTTTTATGCTATTGAGATCAAATCACTACTCTTGATCTTAACTAATGTTCCTATCACAAGTTTCCTTTTGTATTTATGATCACACAATGGTAATAACTTTCATTTCCAGTGATCAAAAACATAATTTGAAATCTAGTATTTTATTCATGATGGTTACGGAAATATATGTTTGTAAACATAATAAAGTCCTTCTGGCTTAACTCATTCTCAGAATATCACCCACAGAGTTACTAACCCTGACCTATTCCTTTAGAATAAAGCACACAACAGAACTCAGTATGTGAAATGTGTGAAAGCAAATGTAAAATAACCTGGGTCAACAGGGCTTATTTATGGCTACTGCATAAGGTCACCCCAAAAAAATTCAGAACAAGTGTACACAAAAGCTTTTTTGTCATACCCCAGCTGTCAAGAAGCATTAAAAGCAAACAAGCAAGCCAACCACCACAATTTCTTAATATGATAAGGATATGGAACATAATCCTCTCCAAAACTACTTATATACTAAATTTAGTATTCACTATTTCAATAGTGGGTGCAAAAGTGTTTCATCAAAAGCTAAAAGAGGCGGAGGAGATGGATAAATAAAGTTATGATTTACAGTCAGAATTGTATGAAAGACTTAGTAAAACCAAAAATCTTTGAAAATATGCTAAAATTTGGCTAACCACAGAAATTTAAGTTTCGGCCCACACTCTATGAAACGTCTACTAAAACAAAAGCAAACAACTGCACTGACTGCATAATTGTTTTCTGTTTCATAGCTGGTATTTAATAATGTGACAACAATCCAAAGACTGGGTGAGATTCAGTTACATAAACAGAGAGGTCTAACACCATTTAAAATGCTCCAGAGACTCCCTCACATGACAGATTATGACCTATCTGCTGTCTCATAGGGTANTAGCTAAGAGATCTTTTTATTGTTTTCAGACATATAAAATTGCACACACACTTTTGATTTCACTACTATGCACAAGCCTTTCTTTTCTACCTGTTCAACTAATTCATTAGTGCTTTAAAATAATGCCTGTGTAACAATTTCTGTTCATGTTCATTCTGATCTTAGCCTTAATAGGTTCATCCTAGCTATCTTCAGGAAACTAACTATGGTACCTACATTAACTCAGTTTTTGTTCTAGATTCTCAGCATGATTTAACCCACCTAATATCTGAACCACCTTCTGCAGTTACCTCTATTTTCCTCTTAACTATCCAAGAAGTGCTAAGTTTAGCACTTCAGCTGGTTAGTTAATTTTAGAGGGACCCACAGATTGGTTCTCAGGTGTGAGAAAACTAAAATTCAGCTGAGATGTGTGGCAACTGTAACAAGCTGGCTCTTCACCTTCATGCTGCTCTCATCTCAGATACAAGGGCTGGGTGGATAATGACAGGAATTACTTGGTAGTTTAGGACTGGAATTGCGAATGAATTGCAAGCATGTGTCCATGCAGTATAACTGGAGTCAGCTGGCCAGGATAAGATGGAGACAGTGGCACTCAGAGCACAAAGGAGAGCTCTTGCAGCAGGAACACCTCAGATCTGAAGTCTCTTATTTTTTTAAAAAAATAAATCATTTATTCTACAAAACAGCAGCACATCTCTCAACCTTAACCCTTTACCCAATTTAATGTTAGAACAATTAATTGCTCTGTTGCGTGATAGTGTTCTCAAGTCATTCCAAAAATATGAAGAGATCTGATCCTAAAAGAGACCCCCTGGAGATTTACCCAGATTCCATTAGAAAAAAATAAACATAAACTTAAGGCCTTCTCCCCAAAACCCAGCAACCTCTCCCAGCGTGTACAGGTGTGTGGATATAAGATCAATACTAACTCTGCATCACACTCTGTTACCACTTCAGGGTTTTCTATGCTTATCAAAAAATAGATGGACCATCATATGGAGCACTCTACCCTTCTTTTGCACTACAGCAAAATCACAAACCCTCCTCTCAGGGCCTGAAGTTTTTGCTCCTGCTCCGTGCTCTTCCTGGTGCCCACAGGAACAGCCAATAAGTACAAACAATTGTAGCTTCCAGTAGAGAAAAAATTGCATTTAATTCTGAGGGTTCAGTCCACTCCTCAGAGTTCATACAATAAACTGGCTGGTAAAATATTGTCAAGACTTTTTGCTTAACTTATATTAATTTTTTATACAACCTATTTGA
>WEKW01024302.1:33697-56287 GCA_013389905.1 Sula dactylatra
TACTGTGAATAACTTACAGAAAGCTCCTCATTCCTGAAGGAGACAAACTAAAAGCATGCTTCAAATTG
Source organism: Sula dactylatra (assembly GCA_013389905.1). Lineage (NCBI taxonomy): Eukaryota > Metazoa > Chordata > Aves > Suliformes > Sulidae > Sula > Sula dactylatra. Next base: position 33,766 of record WEKW01024302.1, read on the forward strand.
AAAACAAACAAACAAGAAAAAGAACAAGGGAAGGGGGCAAATGCTGGGAACTCAGAAGGGAGCTAGAACTATTGTGAAAGCAGCAGCGGTAATGAAGCACAGAAGACTGGAGAGAAGTTGACATTACTGGAGGGCTCTCCCAGGCAACAGGCAAATGTGGATTTACTACAGTGGAAGAAGAAGAGCACAATAGGTTTAAAGATATAATTTTGCAATAAACCAGGCTTCATCCTTTCTGCCTTCATGGAATATGTTTTTGCAGAAATTCNTGCTGCAGATAACTCTAATTTGCCTCTATTGTATTAGATATGATGAACTTGACAATCATTTTCAATTTTCCTATTTGGCTTTCATTCAGGTTGATGTGGCCAGTAACAGTGAATTTTCATTGTTCTCCCCTGAAAGCAATAAAGGAACCGGAGCTTGTGTTATATGAAGCAGTTGGCTGTTTCCAAAAGACTCATTTATTGTGTAATGAAGCTTCTGCCAAGCAAAATATTTAGCAAAAGTGTGGACTGAAAGTTTTGTTTTAAATCTTTACATTTTTCTGAATCAAATATTGGCCCAATTGTGCTACACTGAAAGGAAGATAGGTGACAGGGTGAAAAGGAGCCTACAAACATGATGGACACTGTACCACCTGGTTCCCTGGAGGCTTTGGCTTCTCTAGGGAAGACAGTGAAAGAAATCAAGATGTTCATGGTTCCTGTTTTGGGGGAAAACTAATAAGGAATGGAAAGGGAAAGTGATATATAAAAACCCAGTGCACATAAAAATGAGTTTAAAGATATGCTTCCCAGACAAGCAAGTGCCATTCAACAACCCTTCAACTTACAGCTGCAAAATCTTGTAGGGCAACTACTCAGGAAGTTAAAATATTTTATTATTACTAGCCACAGAGATAAGCAAATCAGTCTTAAAGAGATACACACTAGACTATGAAAAGACTCTGTGACTTTGGATAACCCAGCTTCTAACCTCTCAGCTGTATTTTCTCTCCTTATAAAGGAAAGATAATGACACCTGCATTTGTTCTAACTTGCTTTGGTATGCACAGACAAAACATAAGATGTAAAAATGACGTGTTTCTAGTCCACATAACAGCTTCTATTTACAGAGTTGCATCTGTTTCCTCATCTAGCAAAGATTTATAATTAGTTGTGATGCAGTTTTAATGTCACTCCAGCCACCACATGGAAGAATGAGCTGGGTCCTATTCTGTCTCATTCATCACCAAAAAGGACTGGCATCTAAGTTGCAGTAAGCAAACTCTATTCTGTGGGTAAGAGACGAGAGACAGATTTAAGATTTCAAGTTCAGTTTGAACAGCTGGCAGCTAGAAAAATGATTTTTTGACTTGCAAACTAAACACATTTCACAGGGAAATCATTGAGAAAGAATAAATATGGAACTCCATGCTGTCATTTTCACAGTTACCTTTTTGACTGTAACTGCATTTCAAGAATGACATGATTTACAGTGTCATGCTCTCGGTGCATGAGCACTAATCCCATTATCATTCATCCACAATAAACTATACTGCTGTACAAGTTAATTTAGTTTCCAAATAATATGAAGGAACTTTTTTAAAAACAAACTTTTCAGAGGCTTAGGCCAAGTTTTGGAGAAAATTCACTGGTTTTCTCCTTTTCCCCAATTCAGTCATAACTATCAATCATGTTTTACACTTGTTATTAATTACAGTATAAAACATCACCAACAACAGCATAAAGAATATTGTTATTATATATGTGGAGTGCACAAATACAAATGTTGAGAGGAACTGATATTGTTTGCTGGGCACTTATTATAGTAATTCGGGATTGGAAAGCATTAAGTAATTGCTTTTTCCTTGCAAAAAGTTTGTGAGAATCTATAACTACATCTTAAGCATACACTTTAAACATTTTACTTCTTTAAGAAACAGGAAACATTTTTATTAGTCGAATGACATGCAATTGTTTTCTGAAAGGCTTAGGAATTAGTTTTTGAATAATTTGTTCATAAAGCCTATAGAAGAAACAAAAGATATGCCCATCCTTGATCAACTTAGGGGAAAAATGCACAAAGTCCTATAAAGTGTCTTCATCTATATGAATTTGTATTGCATAATAAATATGTAATCACACATCAGTGAAGCAAACTGCATCACTTCACCTTTAATGGCTGGAGTTACTGAAGAAGAGATTGTAGGTGGAGAAAAAAATGAAACTTATTACAGATTCTAACAGGGAATCAGCTAGAATAGTGAAGGAAGTATTATGATGTGGAAAAATGCCTGCAGTAACATACAGGTAGGACATGAGGTAACAATTTAACAAGATAAAATTTTTTGCATGTGGCCTATCTTTCAAATAGAATTTTACTTTTACTCTCCAAGTAGAATTTCAGAGATGCTCTGCCACTTCTGCTTTATTCACACAAGGAGACATTTATGGATAGAAACTCAGCAGTGATCTGTGGCTGTACACCATGAAAGACTATATGGATTGCATTTCTCTACACCAGATAAAGTGTGGGCTCTGATTACATAGGTGCAACATTTTCTCAATCTTGAGACTCAATGATCAACTTAAATGCAAAAACATCAGCTGACTTCAACAGACCTCGGAGAAAAACAAGCAAGAATTGCAACTGCATCTACAGAACTGTGGCCCATGTGTGCAGGCATAAGCTTTATGCTTTTTTTCCCAATGAAATAAAAACAAAAGATCTTTCCATCAGCGTAAAAGCAAGCTAAATTTGTTGTTTAGCAAAAACCTTGTTTAGTATAACTGGTATGTGTCAGTGTACACTGCTTCAAAATTTAAATGTCTTTCAGTCCCGGAAAGCAGAGGCAAAACAAAAAGAGAATATATGACTGAGAACGGAAATGTAAAATTACAATGTAGCAACAGTGAAGAAATTTAGCAAAAGCTATATGATCTTACAAGTTTGATATCATATACATATTTGCTATTATCTTCAGGAGTTTTCAGATTATACCTTACTCATGTTACAGAAGTTGGAAGAAAACCTCCTGAGATACAGGCTGGTTATAGTTGCCGTACTAAATTGTTATTCATCCCCTTCTGTCTACCGTGTTATTTGTAGAGAGAGGAAGAAAAAATAAAGACAAGCTTTTTTTGGTGGCTTGTTTAATCTGCTAAAACCTATTTGAGGTAATCCCTGCTCCACAGTGGCTCCCAGTGGGAGATGTAAGCTGGCAGCAATACAAGCATTCCCCAAAAAAACTGCAACTGAGACATCTCTTCTAAAATATACTCTAAGAACAGGCAGTTGAGCTCTTAAAAAAAAAAAAAAAGTCTCTTTTCTACATCCAGTTGCCAGTAGGGCACTTCAAGTCTCAAGTTAACAGCAAATGAGAAATCCCCTGTGCCTTTATGTGATAACTTCTAAATGGCAAGTTGTTGAAAAATTTGTTGAAAAATGAACCACCACAAATACATGAGCTGAGCACATGGTTCCTCTCTGGAGTTGGCCCCTGGGGTTTCAATCTTGTAACAATTTTAGCTATATAAGCAAAATTTCAGCCTTCTGTACTCTAAGCACCAGATTAAGTTTTTAGGAGGTCTGTATATCTTCATCAGGACACTTACACACTCTAAGTGTTTCACTTTCCCTATCATGCCAATGAGATTTGTTAAAATAAATTTCCAGGCAGAAAAAGGTATTCACTCTTTAAACCAGAAAACCTTGAAATCTAATGTCTCTATTCACTGCTCTATAGAATTGTTTAGGTTGGAAAATACCTTTAAGATCATTGAGTACAACCGTAAACCTAATGCTGCCAAGTCCACCACTAAACCATGTCCCTAAGTGCCACTTCTATACATCTTTTAAATACCTCCAGGGATGGTCGCTCAACCACTTCCCTGGGCAGCCTGTTCAAATGCTGACGACTCCTTTTGGTGAAGAATTTTTTCCTTATATTCAATCTAAACCTCCCCTGACACAACTTGAGGTCATTTCTTCTTGTCGTATCACTTGTTACTTGGGAGAAGAGACCAGCATCCACCTACCTACAACCTCCTTTCAGGTAGTTGTAGAGAGCAATAAGGTCTCCCCTCAGACTCCTCTTCTCCAGACTAAACAATCCCAGTTCCCTCAACCTCTTCTCAGAAGACTTGTGCTCTAGACCCTTCACCAGCTTTGTTGCCCTTCTCTGGACATGCTCCAGCACCTCAATGTCCTTCTTGTACTGAGGGGCCCAGAACTGAGCGCAATATTCAAGGTGCGGCCTCACCAGTGCCAAGTACAGGGGTGCGATCACTGCTCTGCTCCTGCTGGCCACACTATTCCTGACACAAGCCAGGATGCTGTTGGCCTTCTTGGCCACCTGGGCACACTGCTGGCTCACGTTAAGCCAGCTATCAACCAGCACCCCCCTAGGTCTTTCTCCACCGGGCAGCTCTCCATCCACTCTTCCCCAAGCCTGTAGCATTGCACGGCGTTGTTGTTACCCAAGTGCAGCACCCAATACTTGGCCTTGTCAAATCTCATACAGTTGGCCTGAGCCCATCAATCCAGCCTGTCCAGATCCTTCTGCAGAGCCTTCCTAACCTCGAGTAGATCAACACTCCCACACAACTTTGAGTCATCTGCAAACTTACTGAAGGTGCACTGGATCCCCTCATCCAGATCATTGATAAAGATATTAAACAAGACTGGCCCCAACACTGAGCCCTGGGGAACACCACTTGTGACCAGCCGCCAACTGGATTTAGCTCCATTCACCACAACTCTTTGGGCCTGGCTATCCAGCCAGTTTTTAACCCAGCAAAGAGTACACACATACAAGCCATGAGCAGCCACTTTCTTTAGAAGGATGCTGTGGGAGACAGTGTCAAAGGCTTTATTAAAGTTCAGGTAGACAACATCCACAGCCTTTCCCACATCCACTAGGTGGGTCACCTGGTCATAGGAGGAGATCAGGTTGGTCAGGCAGGACCTGCCTTTCATGGAGACCATGCTGGCTGGGCCTGATCACCTGGTTGTCCTGTATGTGCTGCATCATGGCAGTCAAGATGATCTGCTCCATAACCTGCCCCAGCACCGAGGTCAGACTGACAGGCCTGTAATTCCTTGGATCCTCCTTTTGACCCTTCTTGTAGATGGGCATCACATTTGCTAACCTCCAGTCAACTGGGACCTCCCTGGTTTGCCAGAACTGCTGATAAATGATTGAAAGTGGCCCGGTGAGCACTTCCACCAGCTCCCTCAGTACCCTTGGGTGGATCCTATCCAGCCCCATAGACTTATTTGTGTGTGTGTCTAAGTGGTGTAGCAGGTGGCTAATCATTTCCCCTTGGATTATGGAGGCTTCATTCTGCTCCCCATCGCTGCCTTCCAGCTCAGGGGGCTGGGTACCCCAAGAACAATGGGTCTTACCATTAAAGACTGAGGCAAAGAAGGCATTAAGTACCTCAGCCTTTTCCTCATCCTTTGTCACTATGCTTCCCCCCCTGCATCCAGTAAGGATGGAGATTCTCCTTAGCCCTCCTTTTGTTGCTAATGGATTCATAGACACATTTTTATTGTCTTTTATGGCAGTAGCCAGATTAAGTTCTAGCTGGGCTTTGACCCTTCTAATTTTCTCCCTGCATAACCTCACCTTGTAGTCCTTCTGAGTTGCATGCCCTTTCTTCCAAAGGTCATAAACTCTCCTTTTTTTCCTGAGTTCCAGCCAAAGTTCTCTGTTCAGCCTGGCCGGTCTTCTTCCATGCCAGCTTGTCTTTCAGCACATGGGGACAGCCTGCCTGGACTCCTTTGCCCTCCAGGGCTACCTCCCAGGGGACTCTGTCAACCAGTCTCCTAAAGAGGCCAAAGTCTGCCCTCCAGAAGTCCAAGGCAGCAGTTCTGCTGACTCAAAGAATCCTTACTTTTCCAGGAATCTAAAACTTCATCATTTCTTGATCTCTATGCCCAAGGCAGCCTCCAACTATCACATCACCCACAAGTCCTTCTATGGCCAGAAACAACAGGTCCAGTGGGGAGCCTTTCCTAGGCTGAGTCACCAGCAGTGTCAGGAAGTTATCTTCCACACACTCCAGGAACCTCTTAGACTGTTTCCTCTCTGCTGTATTGTATTTCCAGCATACAGGTGATAAGTTGAAGTTCTCCATGAGAAAAAGGCCTACCAATTATGAGACTTCTCCCAGCTTCTTATAGAATATTTCATTTGATTCTTCATCCTGGTTGGGTGGTCTACAATAGACTCCCACCACGACATCTGCCTTGTTGGCCTTCCCCCTGATTCTTACCCATAAACACTCAACCCTATTGTCACCGTCATCAAGCTCTAAACAGTCAAAACATGCCCTAATGTATGGGTCTACCCCACCCCCTCTCCTTCCTTGCCTATCTCTACTGAAGTGTTTATAGCCATCTACTGCAGCACTCCAGTTGTGCGGGTCATCCAACCATGTTTCCATGATGGCAGTTATGTCATAATTTTCCTGCTGCACAATGGTTTACAGCTTTTCCTGTTTGTTGCCCATCCTGCTTGCATTGGTGTAGATGCACTTCAGTTGGGCTATTGATCCCGCCATCTGTTTGGGGGGAGAAGCCTCAGCAAAGAAAACAAAAACCACACACAAAACAGTGCCTGAGCACATCACAGCTCCTCTGAGCTGTAGTAAGCACTAGATGAATCCTGCAATGTGTACAGAGCTTAAAAAATGAAGTTATTATTAGAGCTTTTATGAACACATAAAAGCAATCCAGTGATGAAGGAAGAACTTCCTAGTGTTTTACAGTTCTGCTTTGCTACTGAAGCAGCAGCATGTAGTTAAAGAATTCAGTTTTTCTAAAGAGATGCTTCCGCATCCACACTTTGATGACAGCATCATAAATGTATTCTGATCAAAAAAAAAAGAAAAAACGTCCTCACTATTTTTTCTTAACGTTATACTTTCCTTCTCCCCTTCATTGCTACAGAACACACAGATCAAGATTTCCAGATCTGACACTTAACAGCTCAGCTCCTGAATCCGTATGGGGTATATTTAACTGCAATTTTTATTCAATTCACTACGGGTGCAGACACTTAGCTTTACACACCAGATCTGAAAGCATTGGTTATATTTCAGACAAAATCGTATCACTGGGTGGGAAACTATAATATCAGAACTGGTGAAAGACTGCATTCCTTTTAGATTGTACTACATAGCAGAAATAGAAAAAATATTTAAAAGGCATTGAAAGAGAGGTGGTGTGGTGTGGGTTTTTTTGAGAAACTGAACTATAAGTGTGAGAGAGAAAAGGGGGATTTAGCTGTCAAGCAAAGAGCTGGATTGCCAGTGTTAGAGACAGTTTTCATTTATAGAGAGAACTGCAAGCAGCAAAGAACACTAGCATGCTTATTGTCAGTGAATAGCATAATTTACCTTTAAAAGAACCTCTGAAAATGAAAAGAAAGTCAATATAGTTGTGATAACTAAACTAATCTTTGCAATCTCCATTCAAATGAGAGAGTAAAATATGCATAGGGGACTCCAAATCTAAATCTTCAGTCTATGTCATTGCAGAGGTTTCTTATCTAATTTAACTATCTGTAGTCATTTTGTTGGTGAACATTTTATTATGAATAAATAGTAATAAATGTATTTCCTGATTTATACCTTTAGAAGATGTTCTTAGTATTTCAATTTTCAGATGTCAAATACTTTCTCAAAGAGAAGTGGCAGTGGCATTTGCTAAAACATGTATTTTGCCAAAATGGCATTTAATCAAAACCAAGTTTCTCCTATTTCTAAGCCTTGTGTTCTGCTGACATCAGTTCCATATTGGCAGCCCTGTCATGCAAGCCACCTGGAGCTGGGGATCACCTGGCTTCCGATTTTCTTGACGCAGAGACAAAAATCCTAATGCTGATGGAAATTTTGTGGCTGCATGCATTTAAGTATGCTTTAGGGGCCTGATTTACCAAATTATCATACAGATTAGCATCTAGTCATGGTGTGCACCCACACTTCTAGGAAGAAAGGGGTTAGAAAGAGGGAAAGCCTGGAATATGAAGGTCTTGCATTAGTTGCAGAGTCAGAATATGACCAGTTGATATGTGCGTCCAGCCCCGGGGCTTTGTGTAGCTAAAGCCTCAGGCTCATTTCCAGGACCTCACTTGATCTGTGGTTTCTGAGCCCAGTTTTCTAATATGGTGCCAGAATGTGAACTTAAAATACAAAATGGATTTAAGAGAAAACAAAGTGTTTTATTTATGTGTCCAGTATAAAGAGCTATTTTCAGCATTATTTGGCTTTTGTTTCATATTTCCATCTATGCAAAATACTCTCCTGTTTTCTCCTGTTTAGCACCTTGAATTTCAAAATAGTAATCTAAAAGAAAATACTCTGGATTTAATCCTTCAAACTTGTCAATAGTTCTGAACTTTGTAAATTACATCAAAAACAAAAAAGAAAAAGAAAAAAAAAATCTCTTTTACAGTCACAGGCTTTGGGGTTGCATGCTGTTCTGGTAAACGGAACTTTCAGGTGGGATAATGCTTTTTAATACCAGTAAACATCATACTAGTTAGACAGAGACAACATTACAGTGCTGCCAATAAAATCATCACAGAAGTTAACACATGATGGTAACGGGCTTGTATCACTTTATGGGGAATAATAGTAAATAATCAGAGGGAAGGTTTAGGTGCCTATCCATGAGGGTTGCATGCAGAAGAGGAAAGCACTGCACAAGTGCAGTTTCACCCTCCACCTAATTGCTGCCTGCCACTGAAAAAGATAATCCTAGTCCTCTTCATCTCCCAGCACTCCTGTAGCTAGGAGATAGTTGGTTCTTACTGATTAATGGAAAATAACATTTTTTTTTCCTTTTAAGGGATACAAGATAAGCAACAGGAAGCACAAGGGCATGAGGGCTGGGAGCATCCTTGTTGGCAGCAGCCTGTAATTACATCAGATTAGGTATAATGTGATACAATGCCCAAGGCCGTCTGAAGTTTTACCACTGCCCATTACATTTTGGTAGACAGAAGAGAAGAAGTGAAAGCTCTGCTGTTTACAAGAACTGCTAAACTACGTATCTAGATGATGGAAATTTGGGGAGTCATTTGCTAAACAAGACAGCCAATGCTCCACAGATCCCCCTGTCAACCCACAGGTCAAGCCTATTATTAGCAGTATCCTAAAGAAAATTGACACTTTAGCAAGCTAAAGTTTGTTTAAACCCCACATTTTCTAGTGTGAGGGTACATGCACTCCTGGCAATGATTCTGTGAATAAATTAGAATTAACCTCCAGTGTGTCTCATCTACCAACCAGACAATGCTCTCTGTGCTGCAATAAAAGAGAGGTTTCAAAACCATTACCATGAATTCTTCCCTCCCACTGTTTAGTCTGAGGCTGCCTCTCCCGTTCTGACTTTGAAGACTCATAGATCCATGTAATAGGTCTATTTACTGGCCTGGGCAATTACTGACCACAGATGGTTCTAGTCAGAACACACCAGGCTTAGCTCTCCTGTTTAAAGCTCCAGTCAGGAGGTCACAGATGATACTGGTAAATTTGTCCAGCACACTGATAGTAACAGAGAAAGACAGGTAAATAAAGCAACTTCTTTCTCTGTTGCCCCAGGAACTGTCTGGGTATTAACCAGCAGCTGTCATGGCTACAGAGATTAGGATGGGTAAAGACTGGCATTGCTACTGCTGTAATAACTCCTACATTTATTCTTCTTCAGATGAGGTGGTAAAGCATGCTTTGGCCACATCTCTTCCAAACACTGCCAAAAAATTAAAAAAAAATGGCAGTGGGAAATATTTTAATGCACCACAGAATTGCTGGTTCTCATTGAAGATTTGTTTTTTTTTTTTTTTTTTCACTCCATAGACTGACAGATCTTTCAAGGATTTAGCATCTAGCAGTCTCTTAAGCTAACAATAGTAAAAGGTTCAGGATGGGAGTGGGGAGAGAGAGTGAGGATGACAGTGGATAAGGTGAAAAGAAAGGAAAACCAAATATTAATTGCATAATACCTAAGAGAAATTTTTTCTCCCCCTTCAGAGTAAAATCTAGTCTGTGCATCAGTTGCTACACAGAGACTGTAAATCCAAGTTATATAGCCACATACTAAATGCACCAAGGGAAGCCACTTCTCTCTTTTCCTTGATAAGGTGTCCCCTTCTGCCACTAAAAGATGAGTAAATTACTCCACCTGTCTAACTGATCCCCAGTATTCAGCCTGACACTGACAATGGCAGTGCACCTGTTAGTGTGATGGACAAGTGATTGGCAGCGTGGTATTTCCTGCTTTCTATAATAAGTTGGTTATTATACAATGATGTTGACAATCTAGAAAGACTGGAAATATTAAAGTGTAACTAGGTACAGGTTTCAAAAAGAAAAAAAATGGGCTATGGTCGAAATATGACCCTGAATAAATTTTATGCCAAAGGCTTCTTTCATATTGAAAAGAAAAATATCAAATTTTAAGTATGACACTTTTTCTTAGGAGCAAATTATTCTATTTACGTGTAGCCACCAAATGTCAATTCTGAGTTTCCCATAAACTAAGCACAAGATTGCGAGTCACTGCGTTGATCAGCTTCTTAGACATATTGCATCTATAAATGAAAAAAGTGTAAGCAACTACAGTTACAGTCTTATTAAGAATATGTCTTCTGCAGCTGTAGTAAACCTCCACTTTGATGCAACTATTCTTTTTTCTTCCCCATGGTCCTACTATGTGTCTCCCTTCTGCACAAGCATCACTCTGGACCAAGTGTCACTGTACTGTTTGAGGACAGACAAAAGCTTCACCAGCTATTAGCAGCTGGAAGTCTGAATGGCCTTGGTATTTAACAGAGTTACCTAGGTCATCAGTCTGTAGGCTATAAAACTTATTAGCTCACCTTGGAAAACAGAATACAGCTCCCTTCTGGAATTTAGTAACTGATAAGAAAATTTCAGGTAAATGAATGTTTCATTTAAATTCAGCTCTTGTTTCCATCTGTTACCAGTATCATGCAGAATAAACCCACTGTACCAATTAAGCACCTCTGAGGTCATCTCATCCCTATCGTATTTTCATCCTTATTTTTAATAGTGAAGAATTAGTTTAAACCTTGAAACAACGAATTTTATCCCCAATATTATTCTTGCTAGCATTACTTATTGTAATGATTGCTATCCTTGCTCTTCAATTAAATGTCTACAAACTTTCTAGGAGTTTATGTTTTTTATTATATCAAACTGTAATACATGACAGTGCCAAATTGTTACTGTTTTCCATGTGAGCATTTCACCCTGGAGCGTATTACTGTGATTAAACATAGGCAACTCATGCAAATTATAAACCTGAAAATTATGATGTGACATCTCAAAATCTATAGAATTCTACTTGTACTGTTTACATAAATACTACCTGACTTTCCTTTTCCTTTAACTGTGATATAACAGATGTATAATGATATAGGTCCTGTTCAGCAAATGACATATTATATGAATTTTACATGATGTTCTAATTAAATTGCTAATCCTGGTCCCAACGGCTACATTTGTTCTGGTAATCTGAACAGCAGCAGGTCACAGACTTGAACTCTGACACATATGTATCCACATGGTCAAATTGTTCACTAGTCTATAAATTGTCCACTGTTTGGACTGCAAAAACTTCTTACAACCCCTTAATATGGTTCAAGCTATCAGTATGGCCTGAGACTGCTCTCCCAGCAGGCAACCTTTTTTAGAGAGGGAAGGTGGACAATAAATGTTTAGGCGTATGGCTGTGATCAGTGCTGTGACATTTGAAGAATGGAATTTTCCAAATCCTTTTGTTAACCTCTAATCAAAACCAACAAATTCTATAGAAGTGAACACATGGAAATATGGGCTTTAAATCAACATTTAAGCAGTAAGCCTTAACTGTCCTCCTCCTCCTCATAGATTGTTTTCAAAAAAGAGAATAAATGCATCATTCAACCTTACTAAAAAACTTCCATATCTGATTTTGAAGTGCACAGCTTGAAGTTTTTCTGCAAACAGAAGGCTAATTGCTGATTCACGATGCTACTATTAGAAAAAAAATCTACAAGATTCTAGTCATAAGGTGTCCTGAAAGGAAAAATTGTAAAGCTAAGAAATGAAATTATCATACTGTGTGTTCACATTATACCATTAACAATTCATGTATTTATTAATAGTTGATAAATTAATAATGTCTTAATAAATTTGTAATCCACAGTAATTGATTATCCACAAATACTATAATTCAGCATTCAGGTTTATAACCACGGGTTTCAACCACATATTGCAACTTCTACAGACCTGTGTAAAGCTATACATAACACACGGTATTCACAACTGCAACATGTTCAGAAAATACATTGAAATAGATTCTAACCTCTTTTAAACATTAGGAGGTATTTCAAATAATAATTTCTTATATATTGCTGTTACTAATTTGTAGTTGCACACAGAGACACATATACACACACACACATACAGAAATACTTTTCTGTTTTAAGTTTAGTGGGGCAAAAGTCACTAAATTAAAAGAATGCTGAAACAAGCAGTTACACACTCTAAATGACTGCTGCAATGCAAAATCCAGTCTCAGAAAGCTTGCATAGTGACTTGAAATCTATCATTTTTTTCCAATCCAAATGCTATTTTTCAACTCAGTGGGCCTCAAGCTTTTCAACAAACTGGATCAATTTGAAGCTACTCATTCAAAAGGGCTTCTTAAATGCCAGTCCTAGAATTCAACATGACAGAAGAGACAAAGAGTCATCCTCATCTCCAGTCACAATCAGCTGTGCGTACAGCTCCACGTCAGCATAGGGACACTGGACTGTGCTGTAGGCGCAAGTCACTCAGGAAAGAGCAAACAGCTCTTTTTTTTCCAAACTGCAACTAGGGAAAGAAAATTAAATAACTTTTTAAAATACAAAGCGGTGGTTTTTAATATCACTTCCTTTGGACAACTCAGTACTATTACAGCAGGGTACCAAGGGAAGAAGCGATTGCTTTTTTGCTAAGCAAAAGCTTAGCACGCCCTTCCCACGTACGGGAACACTACCCACTTTCAGTGCCTTCACTTGGGAAGTGTTAAACCCAGTCCTCAACACACAGTACTTTAACCTGCATAAGCCCTAACTATGCTCAATTGCAATTATACAGCACAAGCATATGCCAGAGGTCTTATACCAGAGATCTGGTAACAGTTTGGGAAAGAATGCAGTCTCTGATGGCTGTGAAAAACTGCTGCCATGATACCATGCTTGTGAAGGGGGAGGCGGTAAATGAAAGTTCAAAAGACTCTGGAGCAGCTGCTCTGTCTCCAATGCACACCTTTACCCACGTAACCTAACTCTTTGATCTCTTGTAGAAATTTGGCTGCCTTATGCTGTTTGCAGGCAGAAAGTACATCACTGCAGATCTATTTGTATGCAACTGATTTGTTTCTATACAAATGCTTTAAAAAGAGGAAAAAGAGCTGTGCTGGTGAATAGTGTTGGGAAGCAGCACTCATGTTTCAATAAAGGCCACAGAAACAGGAAAGTACATTAGGATTTTTATAGGAATAGTAACAAAAACACAGAAATGGAATAGATTCTTGGATATTCAGAGGGCTGACAAAGTTCTTTCTGTATTGGTTTGGACATTCAGGCGCAGAAAGTGTAGGATGAGAGAGAGCAGGGCAATGGAAGAAGTAAATGTCTATTCAAAGATGTTTCCTACCTCTAAAAACTGTCAATATAAAGATTTGAGACATTTGAGACAGAATGCAACAGGAATACAGGAATACTTATCTTTTTTTTTTTATTTTTTTTTTTTTCTAACAGGCTCTGCTGGGTATAACTTTGCTCCCTAGTCTGTGCGTGCGTGTGTGTGTGTGCGCGCACGCGTGTGCCATCATCTTATCATTTGCTATAACACAAGCTAGTAGCAGAACTGGTATGTCACTGGATACAGTGCCCCACCTTCAACTCTTAGCTCCTCTGAGGCCCAGCAGAATGCTACCTCTCGTGAGATGGCATCCCATCTGTCCAGGTTTTTGAAGTGCTGAGCTATCCCAGCCAAGCAGACAGCATCCTGGCACATCTCTCAGAGAAGGCTCTCCAATCTGCTGTGATGCCACAGGATCTCAAGTGCAGAAGGTTAATAGTATGAAAAAATTATGAAATATTTTAATTCTAGGGAAAGTAAAGATACATTGAGCTGGCCCCAAAATGCATTGTGTTCTCACATTTAGCCACTCGTTTACGTACTGTGTCACATAATAAATTAACATTCCTGAAAACAGCACACCTGTCTTGTCCTTTTGCAGCACAGTTGCATCCAAACAAATGAGGGCATTCTGATAGCTGTCCCTTCCCCAGTACATAAAAGGCCGTAAGTTTTGTTCACAGACAGTTCTGCTGTGTTGTTTTGTTTGCTTTTTATTTTCTCTTTTTACAATGTTTCTTTCTCATTAATAGGTCTATCAAATCTGTGGTAGTGACCAACTGGCAAACAATGCTTCAGTGGCAAAATACAACAGAATTTAATACAGATAAAAATAGAGTTGTACAGAAGTTTTTCTAAAAAATGCACAAAACAGCTATGGCATATGGGCATCTTTCAAATGTACCTACTTAATTTTCTAACAGGATTGTATGGCAAGACAATACACTGAGAGTGCTAGGTATAGTACTCAGGTATTATTTCTACTAGCAGATATTCAGTTCAACAGAGCAAGTCACTGAAATTATTATCCATGACTGTCCCTACATGTGTATTCAACAAATACAAAAATTAGACATGTATAGCAGGCAATCTGAATGTGACTCAAAATAGTCTAGATTTTATAAAATGTTTATAAACAAATTATTTTAAAATGTTACATCCTAGTAACTCCATGGAGTTTTATTTTGGAAGGCCATCCCAAACTGTCACAAAGTGGAGAAGACTGAATCATCAACAAATATCACTTTGTCATCTGTTTATATTGAACACGTGATGGTTATCTGTGAAAGCTACCCCCTGTGTACATCACAATATATATTTTGCAAAAGAATATAGTGTTTTCCAGAGGTGATAAGACAAAGTAGTGTTATTTTCTTATAGGCATCCTTTCGTCATATTCTTTTTGCCTCATAGCCTGTATAAAACACCCAGGTACCAACTAGGTTAATAGTAATCTGATAGACCCAGCATCCGTCAAGATTTCAGTCAGGAAATCTATAAAATCTACTGAAAATGAATCTTTTGACAAGTCATGCTATACTCCCAGTAACAGTTCTATGCTTTTGTCGTAATAGGTCTCTTAGCACTATCACACAATTGTGAAATCACTAAGACACAGTCCCTCTTATTTAGAAGGTAAGAAAAATCAGAAAAATCTTGCCTTATAGAGGACAATTCCAAATAAAATCATGTTGTACCAAAACCACATCCTACAGTTGGGAAGGTCCTTCTCCTGGCCTTGGCTATAATTTACAGCAGAGAATCAGAATTAGTATATACTATGTCCAGGTACTCTTTTCTTTACCCTGAATCAGAAGATTAATTTTATTTTTTTCTCTTCACTGAAAATCTGAAAGCCAGTGCTAATTACCTGTAAGCTATGATAGCTGCTAGAATGCAAGAACTCTCCTGTCACCTTAAAGGCTTTCTAGATAATTTTAAGGTCTGGGTGTAGAGGCTTAAATTCTAACCCTAGAGGCAGCATTAAAATCAGAGTATACCCATTAAAAAAATCTCCTGAACCAAGAAGGTATTTTACTTAATTCACCGGATTTGGAAACTGGACCTTGAGACTGGTACAAGACAACATGACCAATGGAAGTGCAATTACATAAAGTCCTAAATGTTATATTATTCAAAACCTTTCTCTGCACACAGATCATTCAGAGCTTTTCTGTGAAGCACAGAACAGGTGCACACCACACTAAGATCAATCAGATCAATGCTTAAATTTCTTCTTCATGTTTATAGGAGAAGTTGAGGAAATACTCCACCTTGTTGTACAGGATCTTCAAGCAAACATTTAACAACCTCCTCAAACATTATGATCCCGCGTTTAGCATTATTAAGCCAAATCTACTACGATAACCTGTTGACATGAGTTTGTAGTATCTAAATGCCTGTGAAGGTGCAGTCACACAGTCCCATTCAAAAAAATTCCGTAAGTGGACTAAAACTACAATATTACAAAGGCTTTTTCTAATGATGAGCAAATATTACAGTTCAAAAAAAAAAAACAACCCAACCCTAAAAATAAATAAATATGAGAGAGAAAAAGAAAGAAGCAAGTTTCTATGTGTTTCTTAGTGACATCAGTTGTCCTGGTCTGTCCTTTCAACTACACATGTCTTCTCCCTGGAAGAAAAGGTGAAGTGACAGATTTTTGCATTCAAAAGCACAGATACACTATGTTCTTTTACTTTACTCATAAATGCCTACAATGTTACAGAGAAAGAATGACAAGGGAAGGCTTATCATTAATTGCTGGCATTGTACCAGTTGACTCCCTCAATACAATGCCTCCTCAGAATCTGAGGAAAATGAAATATGTAAAAGAGAAGATCAGAAAGCCTAGAGAATCTTTATGCAAGTACTAAAATGTGAGGCAAATGAGATGAGCATGTGTGTGTTTTTAAGAAATTCTACCCCACACAAAGAATAGGAAACTAATTCATTGCACAAGAAATACTGTGTGCACACATTATGCTTTTCTTCCACTGACGAAAGAAATACAGACACAAACATTTTTACATTGCAAATGTACTTCCCAGGTCAATTTAAGTCTTAATTAAAAAAAAAAAAAAAATTGATCCTCAACATTGCTAATTAATAAAAATTTCTGAATGATGTTCAGATATTTAAGCTAGGAACCACAGATTTTTGCCTTTTGTGCATGTCAAAGTATCTAAGTTTTAATACTGACTTAACACTTAACGTTAAAAGACTGGCCACTATTCTTTTCAACACTGCTCAGAATGCTAGTAAAACCATAACTGTCATTTCTATTAAAAAAACCACTGGATTGATTGGCTTTAAATATTTGGTGATATCATTATTTAGCTGAACAACAGTTTTTATCCAGTAAGTTCTCCCTGCACACTTCAAAAGAGCAGCTCAGTATGACAGAGGAAACAACATTCAGAACAAGTCATTCATATGTGACAATATAAATGATTCCTTCCAATGTGTTGATGAAAAACATATTTCTATTTGTTTGAGGTATCACATATCATAGTAGAGAATCTTTTATACTGAGTCCATTCATCAAAACCAAGCAACTATGTTAGCAGACAAGTTACTGGAACACTATGCAGTTCTTTTTTCAATAGCAAAATTTACTATATTCAGAGGTTAAAATGTAAATAGTAGAAATTGAATTTTGTGACATGAATATTATCTTTGCAATATCATAGAAAAAAAGGCAATAAATGAATAATCATGTAGCCTTTCTCCTAAATGGGCTTCTATTGAAAGTTCCTAACAAAACTTCAGAGCAGCACAAAACTTGTCTCACATCTGTTCATATTCACTAGCTTCCCAGCTGAATCTGATACATTGTAAGAGAAAGCAAGAATTCATTATTTCAGACAAAATCTGGTTTCATTTTTTTTAAAAAGAAAACAACAACTCTTAGTTAATATTAAGCACATTTTAATCCTTAATGTAAGACTTTCACAATTCCTTAAAAATAAAAATGTGATTTAAAAGGAAAAAAAATCAAACAAGCCCCAACAGCTGTATACACTTTTAATCTTCAGGAAAGCATGTGTTCTGAGAATCATGTTTGTTTTTAAAACATCTGTAGGCATTTTATAGAAAATTACATTCTGCAAAAACCAACATATTGCAATCACACATCATACACATTGGTATTCTCATCTTATGCACACCATACCAATACTTCATTTAATACTGATGTAATGAGAGTATGCACGACCTACAAGCTGTTAATGCAATTAGAATACACTTTTATTTGTAAGAAGAAATAGGATTATTTTAAATAAATCTTTATTTTTGTAGGAGTCCAACTGGAAGAACAAGCAGTCTAACACCAAGGACAATTTATCAGTCAGAAGAAGCTGAAGCATTTGTTTCATGACTACATCCTTGAAGAAGAACAGAGAGACTGATAAGGGGAACCTCCTGCCTCAGCAGGGTGATGAAGTGCCAAAACTGCAGTAACTATGTGAAAGGTAAAGGTGGCAGGGGGAGATCGCAACCACCGACCCAATTCAGGGCTGAAAAGACTTGCCCCCCCACTTCTGTGAAGAGCAGGCGTGCTAATTTACATAGCAAGCGAGGACAGACAATCAATTGGCAGGAGACAATACTTGATAAGGAATGTCTCAGACACTCACAAGATGCAAAAAAAAACCAGGGGGAAGTCTATAGTGACTGATGAATACAAAAGGGGAAGGCAAGTGCCATTTGGGCCCTTTTTTTTTCTTCTTCTTTTTCCTTTTTTTTGGACGAGCGCTCCCACCAACCAGACACCCACCCCCCCGTTGGCCGGACCAATGCTGGAACCTGGACTGGTGATAACTCTCTCTCTCTCTCCTTTCCTTTCTCATCTTCTTCTTCTATGAATATGCTTAATAAGAACCCACACCACTAACGCTTTTCCATGTTTTCAAGTTCGAATTGTCTTTCCAAGTTTAAGTTACTTTCTGTGTTAGAATAAAAATAAAATGTTCGATTGATCGTTTGGTGTCATTTCACCTTAATTCAGTCCGAGGGGATCATTAGAACCTTGGTCGCTCTCCCCCCTCTGAGGTTGGGATGCAACAATTTTATACCAAAAATCATATACTTTTTTTTCTTTTAATTGCAACTGGGAACAGAAAGTAAAAAGCCACATAATTCCCATTTGAACAGAAGGTGAGGATGATGTGGATTTACAAGAAAGATCTGTTAAAGAGGTTACTTCTTTCTCTTTCCATCCTAACTTCAGTATAACTGTTGTTATTGCATTTGGCACACACACTTATCAATTCATCAATGCCTATTGAGTTACGTAGCCAAGTCTGGAAAAATCATGTGATAATCAAATATCTCTATCTAAGGGTGTATTTGAAGCTTTCTACTAGCATCTGAACTCTCATGCTCTTCGGCATTCAGCTTAATTACACAGATGTTTTCACAGATGAATACTAACTCCACCAGCTACTCTTGCGTGGAGTAGCAGGCTGCTGACAGGTGGCTGTACCATACCTTCCATTCTTACAGATTAAAGCACAGTGCACCTCACAGGCTGGAAAGTCAGTGATACAGACCCCTCTTTTGCATTTTGGTGTGACTTTTTGCTAACTTCAGTAACGCTGCTTGCAAACCAGACATTTTTACACTTATACGACCCCTCCTTGCCCCACTCCACAACACAGCAGTAATGATTTGTAATTCATGCACTGCTTCCAACAGAGGAACAGCCGGCTTCCACTGACTCACCTTGCAAGAGGATGCTCATGTGTTGGCAGGAAATGAAAATTGATTCCTGCAGATACGCTGCACCAGGTGGCTCAACTATTTTCACCTGGATATGATGGAAGTGGGAGGGAAAATGGGAATGGGGGTCTGCAATAGAGAAGGGTCTGCACTGGAGAAGTAGGAACAACATCACTTAAGGCAAGGTGTCTATTTTTGCTGTTGCAGTTCCCAAGTCAATCAGATCCAAGGAAGAACACAGGTTGTTTCTTTACATGTTAAGTAGGGCACACAGATCCTGTCTAGTAATGAGTAATTTATACTTTCTGTGCCTCCCTCAGAGAATCTGTCCCTTAACTATGCTTCAGAACAACACAGATTTGTTACTGCTACTGGAACCACAGACCTGTAAACTGAATCACAAAAAGACCAAGGCACAGATTTCAAGAGTTTCTTGGGCATTCAGAGATCCAAACATTTAATATTCACATACGTGCCTCTACAGGCCTCCAATAAGGTTCCACACTTCTTAGGCTTTCTCAGCTGGAACACAAAGTATTTTCAAATTAGACATGTTTTAAATTGGTATAGGAGACACTGCAAAAGCCTACAGTGCTAAAGTCCATTTCATCTCTACATAAGTTGTTAATTATTGTTACCCTCCTAGAGAGAACTGGCCTCTTATCCAAACATGTCTAGCAAATGTTCAAAAGTTTCTGTCAAGTTAAGTTAGTCTTAAAATTTTCTCTCTCTGCTGGCTATTAAACCCAACTATAAAAATGTTAAGATGTTTTTCCTGGAGCAGAAGTTAAAGATAACACACACAAGTGACAAGGTCAAGTTTTGTGTGACAAAGAGCATGAAGGTATGCAAGGTCCAGATTCCCAGCTGAGTGTGAACAGTCAGAAATGGTTCAGAGAGAGATCTGAAACAAGACACCCCTCTATTACTGAATGAAAAACAGATCTCCATCCTCACTTCAGTAAGTAAGAATAAATACCTGGATGGTACATGACAATTATGATAACTCAGTCCTGTCTCTTTGTTGCCTAATCAGCATGACAATGTACGCAACTCCTCAAGCAGACATGCTGTAAATAGGTGACTCAATGACTACAAGCGCAAGTTATGAAATCAAATCGGAACTTGAATGTTAAGTCAGGTTACTTTTTCATTTGTGGTTTTTTTTTTTTTTATATACCTTCCACCATCATGTAGTATGAACAGAACAACAATGTTGGTCAAAATACAAAAGCTGAATGTGAATTCATATGCATAAGATTAATTTCTCCTTCTTACTCAAAATATGAACAACATTTTCCAAGCCTTAGTAAAAGTTATTAAAAAAAAGAATTCCAGCAGTATAGATTCACTGCCCAAAGTCACTACATCTGTTGTGTAACTGCCTTGAGCTTTGCTACACAGTTGCATAGCCAGATTGAGCATGCCCAGCAATATGTTCAGCAGGCGATGTATTTCAGCTGTTTCTTGTCCTTATGTATATACCTGTTTTGACAATGCTCTAATATGAAGAACACTGCTGTCAGAAGCAATCTTTTTGCAACTATAATGCATAGCCGTTCAGAAAACCATGTAGAAGAACTAAGGAAGTTACTGGCTTTAGGAAACATTGTCTTAAGCTGTTTAACCAAATCCTTACCTGTGTTTACCATGTGAACTGCTAAGCAATAAATCCTTCCAAGCTAACACTTCCCATTCACTGCCTAATGTACAAAGGGGAAGTATGGGTTTATATACACAGTCATTTGCTTTATTAGAAATCATTCCTGACAGCCATTTGGGAACATTAATACCTAGTGGTTGTTTTCTGCTTTTAATACTAAAATGAATACTTCAGTTTTTATACATGCAACAATGTTGTTGTTATTGTAAAACCAGATTTGTGTTACTCAGACTTTACACTCTTTTCACAGTAGGTCTGGTGACATGAATTGTAATTATCTTCAGCAGAAAAAACTGGAAAATCCTTGGAGTCATGAATTTCTAATGCATAACAGTTTCTACTTTGCAACTAACATACAGAGATTATACAGAAGATACTATTTCTCCTTCCAGAAAGAAAATAATTATTTTCATAGAATTAATTGTAATAAAAACTTGTTTATTTGTGTAAGAGATCTTAGTGGTTAACACCAAATGAGGCCTCACAAGCTTTCAATCTGATAAAAAAGCAGATGAATTTCTTGGAAAGCAGCTAACAGCTAAAGAGGGAAAAGATATTTTAGATAAAAATTCATAAGAACATATAGTTCATCTCCAGAAGCAGCTGGAGCTAAGACTCTACCCCAGCAACAGCTCAGTCACATACTTAACTTTGTGCTTTGCAAGGAATCCAGGTGACTGTTTGCAGCTCCTGAACCAAAGCATGCAGTTTTGTTAAGGAACAGGTTAACAATCCTGATTTTTTTTTTCTTTTTTTAATAAACAGTGACCCCATTCCACTATCTGAAAAAACTCTTCAAAAGGTATTTTCTCCAGCTCCCATCTATGTGAATTTGATTACAACTTTTCAGTGATTACAAGTGATTATGGTTTAAGACTTAAATATATCTGTTCCAAACAGAATCTATCTTTACCTTGAAGCATCTCAGTCTACTAACCACAAATTTCTAGAAACAAATTGTTCTGACATCCTGCCCTAAGAAAGGTGGAGAGTAACAGATGAGGTAGCACAGCAATATAAAAGCTTTCCTCTCTCTTCCTTCATAGAATTTATGGCTCTTCTACAGACTGCTGCTTGGACTCCTCCTCTTTTCCAAAGCATTCATACNACTGTCACTTTAAAAGGAACTTGGGCAGTGCAAGATGCATTTTGGGAACTTTACCCACAATACTGAATGGGCAGTTACTTGCTAAAAATGAACTAACAATCCATCTGTAAGCACCAGCCCCAATTTACAAAAAAACTTTGTTTGCCAGACCAGGTTATTAGCTTAATCATATTTCTGGTTTTAAACTGTTCTGTTTAAACTTCTGTTTCTAAGGTTTGCATTACTCATACATGAACCTTCCATTGCATAAATGATATCTCCAGGCAGACCAGTTCTGACCTTAGTTAAAAGGTAGGAGGCGACAAAAGTTTGGTAGATTACTAACATACTAATCGTAGA
>WEKW01024303.1:0-12111 GCA_013389905.1 Sula dactylatra
GGTTATACATTACTAGCAGGGTGTTATATCCACGTGAATTAGACCCCAACCTCTGAATGGGAAAATTAACCAGGGGAAGGAATTCATCCTCAATTTAAAAATAAAAAATTAAAAATCCTGACAGTGGTCTATTACTTGGCTCTGCCTGCAGAGAGCAATGGGGAAGCACTCGGAGAGAGCCCTATCCCTGCCCTTGGGAATGTAAAAACATGCTGACTTGTGCACTCAGGAGCCTTTGACTTTGACGGGCAGCGATATGCTGCAACCAGTTGTTTGTAAAGGAAAATTCAATACTTTGGTTTCCAATGTTTCCTTGCTTTCATAGTGTCCAAAGCCCTCCCCAAGCATTTGGAAGTGCTCAACACCTGCCTTAAAAAATTCTTAACTGCTCCTAACGATCAACCGGGGGCTTGCAGCAGCTCCCTCCTACCAGTAATGATACGCAGGACACCCAGAAACAGGCAAAAAGCCAAAATCACGGGGGAAAAACCCCAGCTAGATGTTGCAGGGACCTGGAAGGATCTCGAGTGTTGCACTGCATCACTCACGGAGACTTTTAATTCTGAGACAGCCCAAACCAAAACCCTCTACCCAAATGCTGCCAGACCTGGTGGGTCTGAAATCCAAATGCAACTTTAACCCTTCTCTGGAGAAGTCATTAATGGGAAGAGCCAACACTCTTGGCTGTCTCTTGTCTTTGTTTAAGCAAAAGGCTTTGTGATCCCACCTAGTCTCAAACCTGCATCTGCTCAGCATCAACCCATGCCATGCCACAGCAGCTCAGACAGGAGCACAGTCCTTCAGTATGCTTGTACCCCGTGGACACCCAGGAACCAGGGCTTATCCACAGTCCTGGCACAGCCCAGGGGATGGGACTGCTCTGTCCCACAAGGCTGTGGGGAATGCAGCAACAGCACCCCAATCCTGTGCCAGCCCCAATATCCCCTCCCTCCTCGGCAGCTTTTGGGTGAGGACCAGCAGCATTGGTGCCAGCCCTCTCCTCTCTGCATACCTTGTCTCCCCTATCCATAGGGATTTCCAGCAAAGATTTCCATCCTGCTCTCCCCTTATCATCAAAGAGGGGAGAGGTGCTTTTCAGGGCACAGTTTGCCTGACCTGCTTTAAACCTCCCTGCTAGGGAGAGATCAGAGCAGCATTTGAAACCTGTCCTAAAAACAGAGAGGAGGCTGGTTTGGGGGGGATACTTGCATCAATCCCATCTGTCTCTATTTTGCATGCATTGATTTTCCCCCCACCCCATTTCAAATGGGGCTGTAATCACCATCTGGGTTTCCCTGCTTGATTTATTTATCTGCAGCTTAAGCCCAGAGGTGGGAGATCCCACTCAACATGTCTGCACAGGTCCAGAGTGAGTAGCAGTGATTTGGGGGGCGGGTTTGGGAAATGGGTGGAGTGTTTCACCATTTCTGGGAACAGCACATCAGGTTAGATGGGGGACATTTTTGCAGTCATAGAATCATAGAATCATTTAGGTTGGAAAAGACTTTTAAGATCATTGAGTCCAACTATAAACAGTGCAGCCTTTCTTCATTGCTGGCTCTCTGGCAAATCAGCCCAAAATCCAGAACTTTTTGACAACAGAGCACAGCTCCAAGTTTTATTTCTCCTAGCATCTGCAGAAATGTGCCACCAAAAACAGCTGTCTAACCTCACGGAGAGAGTGCAGCCCTGGGAAGCAGCAAGAAGTCAGGTCAGCTATTAAAGGGAGGTGGCAAGTGCTGGGTGTGTCGGTAGTGCCACTATTAATGCTGAGGGCTAATAGAGTTAGTAGTGGTGAGAGGCAAGGATGAGTCAGGACATGGGACATCTGCTTGCAAAGGGATCAGTTGATCCCATGTTGCAGGTCACCTTCTGGATTTCATCCTAAACCTTGCAGAGACATGCCAGGTGCTGTGCATAGCATTTACCAGGCTGTGTGAGACCCTCAGGAGGGCAACACTGCAGCATGTGTGGTACCTGCCACCCAGAGAAACCAATATACTGTATGGTCCCCCTTGATTTTTTTAGAGGCCACTCAGAAACCACACCAAAAAATGCCCCTCACCCTACAAGGCAGAAGGCAGGAGCCGTTCAGCAGCTGGCACTTCTTCCGAGTGACAATATACAGAAAACAGGAATGTCTGACAAATGCTAGGGTACAAAAAAATTATTATCTCTTAAGAGAGAGAAGAACACTCCTGGTAGATGGGTCCATGGGATGCAGCAAGGTTAGCAAGTCCCCTGTACAACACTATAAGGTCCTATCCTGAGCCCACGAGCTCACCACCTGGTCCAAGAGCAGCCCTTAGCATGGGGGCTCGCACCTGTGGAGCTCCTGCAAGTTCCCAGTCCCCACTGGACCTCTTGAGTTAATTAACCTAAAGGACTTTGGAGGTTAGACCATCACTGCACTCATTGGAGGTGCCATGCAGGGACCTGTTTTCACTCCCAGCACTGTGGCAGCAGCTGGAGCCATGGTCCATCTCAAGGACCAAGGCTGAAGAGAAGCCACATGAGATGCAGTGGGTGCCAGCAGTGAGCTGGCACGGGTCAGGGCAGCTCAGCGGCTCTTTATGCTGAACTGACTTGAACTCAGGTCTGGGAAAACCTCAGCTACCGCAAGTCCTGACGTGCTGCATCATGGCAATTCCCCTTTTACACTCCATGAATAAGAAGTCTGTAGCTAAAAATCAAAGAATCTGGAAGCCTGTTCCCTGTTGAACTTAATATCCTGAACTTTATAGGTATGTGTCACTCCAGGAGAGAGAGCGAGCTGTGTTTAAAGTACAAGTAAAACATCAGTTTCTCGATGCAGAAATAGCTCTTACTTTACATTTCTGCATGAGGGAAATCTTTCTTTACAGAAAAATAGAAATCTTTCTATCCGAGGGAAAATGATTTTTGGTAATCAGCAAACCATGAGCTCCCAGAACCCCAGCAGCATCTGAAAGCACAAGTGTTTGCTATATAAAAAGCAGGG
This sequence comes from Sula dactylatra, assembly GCA_013389905.1. Taxonomy (NCBI): domain Eukaryota; kingdom Metazoa; phylum Chordata; class Aves; order Suliformes; family Sulidae; genus Sula; species Sula dactylatra. The sequence continues at coordinate 2,981 of WEKW01024303.1, forward strand.
GGTGGGGTCATTTGGGAGCAATAAGCCCCTTATATTAATGCCAAAGCCAGGAAGGAGGCTTGGAGAGGAGTCTAAGGGTGCCATGCATGTACCCTGGAGGGAAGCACTGCAGGATGAAGATAAAACCTGTGGTTGAGCACAGCCTAAAATGGTACCTTGCACTGGTTGGGCAGGATGAGGCTCATCAGCCTGGTAATGAGCCTGACAAAACCCATTGGCCAAGACTGACCTGCAGCCGACACAGGCTGAAACACCAGGCACCACATACCCACAGCCAAAATCCCTTCCTCAGCATCAGAGCTGATAAAGCCCAGGCTGGATGGTTTCCTAAAGGATGTCCCCTCATCTTGGGCAAGAATTAATTTTGGGATGTGGGATGGAGAAGGTGACAACAGCTGTCCCTTCTGGCATGAAAATCCACCTGCTTGTGGGTATTTTCCCCTCCTGCTGAAGTCAAATGAGGTTGATTGCAAGGGACTCGCTTTTCCACCACAATGGGAATAGGAAACCAGGTTCCTGCTTATTCTGTCAAGAATATCTATCAAGAATAGGGCTGCAGGTGGCCCAGCAGCAACCAGGTAGGATGCTGCAGGTATGGCTCCACATCATAGGTGGCATCTCATTTCCCTGCAACCAGCTTCTGAAATAGCTCAACAAACATCTGGCATCCCTGAGACAGTTAAGACTAAGTCAATGTTTCCATCATCAACCTCACTTTCGAGGGGCTCATAACTCTCAACATTTGTGCTCTCATAAGGCCAAAACTTGGCACAGAAGCACATGGCCCAGATGCAGTTTTCTTTGGTAATAAATAGCTTAAATCTCATAAGCCTTTTTTTTTTTTGGCTTATACATGTAAAATGGGAAAAGAAAAATGTGTGGGATTTCTTTTCTTACCTTCCGATAATTTTGGAAAAGCAGCTTATACTGAATAATGGCAGGTTTTTTTCAGATACACACAGTCCACAATGCTATTTCTCAAATATCTTGCCTTTTTAATATCCGCTCTTTAACAGGATCAACGTCCTTCACCCAGCGCAGCATCAGCATTGCAACCCAAGATTTCCGGGGGTGACTTGCAACCCTGGATTATTCAATCTTTGGCACATTAAGCCTGATGATCAGGAAGAGCTAAAACACGGCAAAATTCCCCAAGCCCTTTAATCAATGTTGGTAATGTTTTGAGGATGAATTGCTGTTTTAATTGCACCCCTGTGACATTCCACTTCTCCAGAGTTCAGGCAGTTATTGCAGCCCAGCACTATCTAACTGGCCCCAGGGTGAGCATTAGTTTTTGTCAGCTATCCGCTGGGATTTAGCACTTTCCGATTTACCCCAAACACAGCTTGCTCTATCTAGGCCAGCTACTTTTCAGTGGCCAAAAGCCAAGGAGATGCCCTCAGCCCGAAGGCTTGGCTGCCCTTCAAAAGTCCACCTCAGCTGGAGCAGAGAGAAATAGCAAGGATTTTGCTCATACGGTCAGCTCCAGACATCAGAGGGTCCCCAGTGGGACATTGGGCTACTGTCCAGCTGATGTTATCCAAATGCCTTGTTATCTGCAGGGCTGGGATGTTTTGCAGGAGGCAGTGAGAGGCTGCCAGATATGGAAACCTTGCACTGGTATGGGGAGCTGGGCTGATGTTGGGTCAGGGTTGTGCAACATGCCCCAAGGAGGACTATGCAGATGTTACTTTAGATCAATGTCCTTTCCTTGGGGTGGGGATCCACCTGTTGTCCCCTCTGAGCCATGTACCCATTTGCTGGGAGGGAGGATTGAAGGCAACACTACAGGGTTGGAAATTTTCCCCCAAAACAGCCTCCCACCTAATTCTCCACCTCAATGCTGGGCTTGCAACCCAACAGCATGCACAGGGCCTCCCCACACACTTGTTCCACATCTCAGCCTCCCCAAATCCCAGCAGACCCAGTGAAGAATTACTTGCAAGAGAGGTACGGGGAATTTGCTGGCTGGAAGCAAGTCAGGCAGCTTGTGCTGCAGAGCCCACCCCTTGTCCCAGAAGGTCCCAGCCTGCCACCAGCCCTGTGTACGCAGTCTCCAGGAGGAATGGGATAGCCCACATATGGTATGGATTTGCACAGGATCCAGGTGACTCACTGAATGAGGGAGTGGTGAATTGAAGAAAAACTCCCAAATATACAGGTACACTTTGGGCATAAAACTTTGGGTTTTGTCCTTGAGCAACACAAGCCACATTATAACGCACATAGGAGATGTCACAGCAAGAAGTCACTCACGTGAAACTACTCTGACATGGCATTGCACCCAAGGAAAAAGCATCCTCCTGTTGCAATGAGGCCATTGCAGGAATTTTTCTGTGAATAAATTGCAACACTGCGTCCAAAGCTACCTCCAACCACAGCAAGGTCTTCCCACCTCTCTTTCACATAAGACATAATCCAGCTCCCACAGCTGGGTCTCTGGAGAAAACACGAGGCATGGTCCAAGGTTGGGAAGCATTTGCTTAACATCAGGCCGATGCCAGCTGTGTCTGCTGCAAACCCACACACTGGCTTCAGTCTGTCTGCAGGAAAGACAGCAGTGGTGGGTCTGCGCTGCCTGTGCTTGCCATCAATGAATGGCTTTTTTTTTTTTCTTTTAGATTTAAAGGCAATAGGGTGTCAGTAATTAAACTAGTTTAAAGAAGCAAACCCAGCTACCTCAAACAGAAAAGCTGTTGCAGAGCCAAAAGATTAAACCATGTGAATATTAAAGACTAGAAACTACCAACAAATCCAGAATGAACCAAGCCAGGTGATGAGGGAGGCCCATATGCAAGCTTGCAATCCCCAGTTTCATGTCTTCTCCAACTGCCATGGGAGGAATGAGGGGCTTGAGCAGATGAGGAGGATGCAGGGGAGAAGGAGAGGGACCCTGGCAGCAAAGCCTGCTCTCTCCTTCAAGCAAAACACAACCTCCAGCAGTCTGCTCCCATCAAATTAGTTCAGGCAGACCTAAACTGAGCATCGCAGGGTGGGAATCTGGGCTGGGTCCGGAGTCCTCACACAACATCAACCCCTTGGTTGGACATGATGGGCACCTTGTGGGATGGAGAGCATCAGGGACCTGGGGAAGATGCTGGGAGAAGAAAGTGCTTCTCAGCAGGGGACAAGCCAAACCAGGCGGCCTTAAAACACCCGAAAGGAGGGTTACTAAGGCAGTGGCAGTCAAGTTTATCTTTCTTCACTCATCTTTCAAAACGGCTGTCCATCCATTGAGGCTATCCCCAGGAAGCCAGGACAGGAGGCTGGCAGATGGACAATGCTCTATTTCTCAGCTGCTGATTAAACTGGGATGATGATACTTGGCAAAATGCCAAATTAATTAACACTAGCCACACAATCTGCAAATCCCTTTTGGCTTTTTAAAAAAAAAAACAAACACCTAAGAATTTTCCAAATTCATTTTCGCATACCTCACTGGCCTGCCATTTTCCCTTGAATTTGCTGTTCCTGAAGTTGCATCTCTCTTTCATAGGGGGCTTGTGCCATTTTTAGACACCATGAGTTTGAGCGTGTGGCAGAAGGAACTTGGAGCCTTTATAGCTCTTGGCCCTTCGGAGAGGATGGACTAATCTTTAGCTGATATTTAGCTGAGGCTTGCAGTGCCACACATGACCTCCTCGATATTGTTATGACCTTTCAGCTACATTTGTGAGACCATCTGAAATTTGTTTGATTTTGGTTCCTCTGCAGGGCCTTCAAGCAGACTTTTAGTGCCGTGGTGAATCACAGCACACCCAAATTAGCTGTTTCTGTACTTAAATGGCATGGAGGGACACTTACCCAGTGCAGTGAGAACCAGACTGGTTAATGCACCCTTGTTTTACGGAGGAAGAGATGGGAGCTGGGCAGAGGACAAAGCTGTCCTGGACAGCAGAAGCAACGGATGGTGGACCCAGGACCAGACCCTCTCCTCTGCGTATCTTCCATGAAGAGGTGTTTGTACAACTGCAGGTCACTGCCATGCTGTTCCCTTCCCCACTGCCTCTTGGTGATGCTTCAGGGGCTGAAGCCACATTTTCCCCTATGACCAGCCAAGGTCTCCTACATCACCCCATGCTTGCAGGGCTTTTACAGCTACCATCCCACCCAGGGCTCCCATGCTGATTAGTGTGTTACCATTGCTAGTAAGATGAACCAAAGAACAACAACAGGGCTGAGTTTCTACCAATAGCAGCCTAGATACCCTCTTTTTTGCCTTACATGAACCATTTTTCACAGTAGCAGGCAGTTTTCTGCCCTGCAAGCCATGGGCACACATGACCAAGAGCAGGAGGACTCATCCCAGAGAGCACTGGGTCAGCCCCAGGGAGGTGGGCAGCAGATTTACAGACTATAAGATAGCTCAGCTTTGTCTATGTATGTCAATCCTGCATCTTAGGGAGTGGAGACCTTTCCTTCCCAAAGGATGACAGAGCACCTTTTACAATGTCATGGCCCTAGACGTTCAGGAGGCATTTAGGAAATTGTAATTCGATCTTTTAGCTGGCACCACACCAGCCCAGAGCTTCCTCCTGGCTCTGGAGAGATGTCTTCATCTGCTCCAGACTGAGCAGGGACCACGCTTTTCCCTGCCAAACAGCTGGAATGGTGGGCTCATTCTCCAATTTTACTTTTTCCTGCAAGAGCCCCATGCTGGGAACCCCCAGCCTGTACCTTACCTGCCTGCCCTGCTGCACCAAGGGGCAAGCACAGCTCATGGGGAGAGGTGAACGGGCAATAAACCTGATTGACGGTCCCAGCCCAGACACCTACTCATACCTTTTATCTTTGGCACTTGCAGGGCAGGAACTGGCCAGTGCTGGGTCCCAGACAGAGCCCAAAGCCCTGAGGCACAGGCAGAGGTTTATACTTCTTCCCACAGTCTCAAAAATCCTATGGGATGGGAGGAAAACAGCCCCAGCCCAGTCCAGCTTGTGACCCAGCTGCACAGATGTTCTCAACCTGCTGCCTGCACTTCCCACCAGAGCAAGGACTGCAACTGAGCAGCAGGGATGGGGGGGTGACCATGTCCACTCTGGGCACCCAGACAGACTTTTAGCAGGTGACCATTCCCAAGGCCAGATGGGGACCATAGGGAGCCCAACTGCTGCAGGTAACGCACCTGCAAGGAGGGACCCCATGGGGCAACGGGTGCATCAGGAGAGACCCCATGGATGAGGGTCTCGGGAGTACAGGGCCTGTGCATGTCAGTGAAACAAAGGAGACCAGGAGGGTGATGATGGTGGCTATGGGGCTGGAGATGCACCCATCTGAGTGAGGCCAGGAGCATCTCAAAATTTCCCACCAGTCCAGGGCAAATAGACTGTACCATGCTACTCCCCACAGCACAGGAGACACTATCAAGAACCCATACAGTTGCAAAGTGGAAAAAAATACACTTTTTTTTAGTTCCACATGTGACCTCTAGGCCCCAAGGATTTTTACTAATTACTAAATTTAATTTATTTTGCTCTCCTCTTGGAGCTAAGGCTTTGTGTTGCTGGGCCTGTATTGTTTCCATTACAGCCTGCTGGTGTCCAGAGAAACTTCAAATTAAATATCAGTCACACATTAAGGTCAGGCAGCTCAATTCCACTAACAGGCGGCAAGACTCAGCCTCCCTGTAATGAATGCTGCCTACACCTCCTAATGATACCAGCAGAGGAACTGGGCAGCACCAGCACAGAGTGATTGGCACCCCACTGACACCAGGGACCACAAAATTGATTTTAAAAGTCCATTCATCTTCTACACATCATGGCTTAAGTTTTTCTGACCTGTGACAAATCTGCATGAGCTTCAGTTGAAAGAGCCAAGAAGAGGGAAAAAAAAAAAAAAGAAAAAATCCACAAAAAATCCTAAAAGCAAGAAACAGATTTCAGCCATGTTGTTCTGTCTCAGTTTTCAGCCCTCACACCCAGTCATGAATTTCTACCCCTCAACTTTATGAGCAAGATTAAAGGTTTTTTTACCCCACTGCCTGCCACAAAAATGGTACAGAGGATTTAAAGATGTCAAAAGATCCTCCCTGTTGCTGGCCTCATGGACATTGGATCTGAGTAAGCTCATCCCAATCTGTTGGGTTTATCCCTCCTTCTGCTTTTCACAGCCCAACATCCACCAACACTGGGCCCCCCCAGTCTCTGTGCCCAGCTGGGAAGCAGCTTTGAGGATCTGGTAGTCAACACAGCAGGGAAGCAAGCAATACAGGTGCCCACCCCATCATCTTCCCATACCCTCCTGGCATGGCCCCACAGCTGGTGGCCCACTTCACCTGCAGTTTCTCTCCCTGCTTCTACAACAAAGTGGTATAGGTACTGTCACTCATGGGCAAAGGAGGACCTACCACTAAAAAACATCAGAAAACACTTTTCCTACTCTTTAGCACGATTAAACCAAATCCAAGGGTGCAGCCAGCTCATATTTGTACCAGACCAGTACAAGCTGCAACTTCTTATAGAGCCTTAATTATCAAAGTCCCATTTGGGTATCAAGATGAGGATGTTCTCCACCACGTATTACAACAACATGGAGAAGAGCTGACTTGGGCTGAAGTCAGGAGCTGCTCTGCTGAAGCAAGATGACAGTTTTAGTTGTGTGTGACTAACCAAGGTCTAACCAGCTGTGTGCCCAACACCATTGTTTCAGAGACATTTTGGAAGTGTAATTGGGGTGAGGGAGAAGAGGAGGTGGGGAATGGGATGAAATAGAACTTTAAGGCACTACCACAGTATAAGGAGTCTGGGTTTCAGGCTGCAAGCTGTCACGTCATTATTGCTGAGGCATTTGGGAGTTTTATAATAGCTCTTTTACTCTGTAAAATTCATCCTTCTTCCTAAAGGAAAACATTTATTCCACTCAAGTACAAATAAGAGTTAAATACAGGCAGATCAGTTTAATAGTGTAGTTACGCCTATTAAAGCGACTGTAAAACTAACATCAAGGCATTTCACATTAATTTCCTCTCAGTGACTCCAGATCTGATTTACTTCAACTAATCCCCTGCTATTGAGAAGTGGCCACAAGTCTTCATGGCCCTGTATCAGCTGGCATTGCAAAAAGTTGCTGTCAGACTCAAAAAGTCAAGATCTATCAGCTACATAGGTAAAGCAAACCTATTGACCAGAGCAGCTAGATAAGGAAGTCCTACGGTTAGTGTCAGCAGCCAAGTTTTTCCCCAGATCATTATTTTTAAGCAGATTTCTTAGGGGAGATGGGGCCTGAGTCACTCTTCCTACTACTGCAGTGGGTGGCCTTGGGAAAATGCCTCCCCCAGGATTAAAACAAAATAATGTTAAAACCATTCTAAAAAAATAATTAAATATATAACACTAAGAAAGAATTGAGGTTTTTATTTTTCATCCAAAAATCTCAGCTTTGTCAGCTTTCTGTTTAATTTCTTAATCTATTTCCTGAATAAAGCAGAGACATCTGACCAAGTTTTTATGGCTAAATACAATTCTTCAGACATCTCCTGTAACACATTTCCTCAATAGTGACCACAGAAAAGAGGATAAAAACTAGAAATCCACTTTTTTCCCCATCCACATTTACATTTTCCCAGGAATTTTACCTACAAAGGAGCAGAATCATCCGCATTTTCCTTGTTCCCTGAATTTTATACCCAGTGGCCTGCGAGATGGACACTGGTGCATTGTACAGATGGAGAAATGAAGGTGGGAGACCAAAAGCACTTACTCAACCTTAGGGAAGGCCAGAGGGTCCAAGTAGGGATCCGTGGAACTGGGGGTCAGCACGTTGTGCCCGCTGCCCATCCAGACCCACACGTGCCATTTAGGCAAACAGGAGCATGTCCAGCACTTTTGGGAGAGCTAGTTTCTGCTCCAGGTGTTAGACACATCCCAGCTGCTTGGCTTTGGACCAGACCCATAGTGGTTTGGGATCTTCCCCATGCAGATGTGGCCATGGAAGTGGATCTCCCTGCCCATGGAAAGTCCCCTTCTTTGGAGGGGACCAACCCAGTGCAGAATGGACAAAAAGTGTCCAATGCTGACTTTTATGGCAAGGGAGAGCAGATCTGCACTCCTGCCCACAGGGTAGGTGTACCCCCAGGGACTGCTGACCAGAGAGCAGGCACCTCCAGGGTGCTGTCATCTCCATCCTTGACTATATCCCAGATTGGCTGGGCAAGACCCTGAGACACTCAATAACTGTGAAGGTAGCCCTGCCCTGAGCAGGAGACTTGGCTGGAGATCTCCAGAGGTCCCTTCCCAGCTGAATTATCCTGCAACTCTATCAGCTAGTGGAAGATGCTCCTAAAAAAAAAACCAGAGCATCTTCTGGGGCAGCTGAGTATGTGCCTCCACATTACAGCTCTGAAAGCAAAGCTGAGATAAGGAACCAGGAGGCTTTCTGAAAGCACCAACAACATATAAACGTCTCCTCTACCCTCGCAAGGGGTGTGCTTGTAAATGCACACACATGCAGAGCAGTGCAGTGCACAGCATTTCTGCATCACAAGGAGCACAGACTTCGCACTAAGACTGGAATGAAAATAATCCTAGATGTGTGTTTTGCATTTATATTGTCAGTTCACAGCATAAATGAACCTTTAGAGAGAGCAGAAAAAGATTACAAGAGTTTTCACAGCACTAACCACTGGATCCAGGAGAAGACTTCTGCCTGAGTTGAAATAATACAGCATGAGTAACATTAACCCATGTAATGTCCATTGGTCGGTGGTTCTGGCAGATACCAAGTAGAAGAGATAAAAGCAGCAATTATAAAGGTGTATTTCAGATTCCACCCCCCTGGGGGGGGGGGGAGAACCCACCACAAAAAACCACATTTGTTCAAGCCACAAAATGTGTTAACTCCTCAGAGCTTCCAGTTACAAACAAAAAGGAATTAAAGCTGGGATCTGAACTTCACAGTGATGTTAATTAAAGCCTGGTGCCTTGTCATGGTTTTAGCTGGGATAGAGTTAATTTTCTTCACTGTAGCTGGTATAGTGCTGAGTTTTGGACTTAGTATGAAAATAATGTTGATAACACACTGATGTTTTAGTTGTTGCTAAGTAGTGCTTACACTAGTCAAGGACTTTTCCAGCTTCCCATGCTCTGCCGGGTGCACAAGAAGCCGGGAGGGGAGGGGGCACAGCCAAGAGA
>WEKW01024306.1:23491-41726 GCA_013389905.1 Sula dactylatra
TTGGTGTCATCTGCAAACTTGCTGAGGGTGCACTTGATCCCACTGTCTATGTCATTGATGAAGATATTGAACAGTACTGGTCCCAGTACGGACCCCTGAGGGACATCACTTGTCACTGGTCTCCATCGGGATATCAAGCAATTAACCATTACCCTCTGGATGTGACCATCCAACCAATTCCTTATCCACCAAACAGTCCACCCATCAAATCCATATGTCCGAGAAGGATGCTGTGGGGTACCGTGTCAAAGGCCTTACAGAAATCCAGACAGATGACATCCGTTGCTCTTACCTTGTCCACTGATGCAGTCACTCTATCACAGGAGGCCACTAGGTTGGTCAGGCAGGACTTGCCCTTGGTGAAGCCATGCTGGCTGCCTCGAATCACCTCCCTGTCCTCCATGTGCCTTTAGCAGAGCTTCTAGGAGGATCTGTTTCATGATCTTCCCAGGAATAGAGGTGAGGCTGACAGGACAGTCGTTCCCCAGGTTCTCCTTTCTACCCTCTTTAAAGATGGGTACAATGTTTCCCTTCTTTCAGTCCCCAGGGACTTCACCTGACTGCCATGACTTTTCAAATATGATGGAGAGTGGCTTGGCAACTACATTAGCCAATTCCCTCAGGACTCTTGGATGTATCTCATCAGGTCCTATAGACTTGTGTATATCCAGGTTCCTCAGGTGGTCACAAACCTGATCTTCCCTTACAGTGGGAAGGGCTTTATCCCCCCCGGTCTCCATCCTGCAGTCCATTGGCTTGGGAGGGGTGAGGAGAGTGGTTACCAGTGAAAACTGAGGCAAAAGTTGTTGAGTACCTCAGCCTTCTCATTGACTGTTGATACCAGGCCACCATTCTTGTTCATCGGGGGGATACGCTTTCTTTGACTTTCCTTTTCTGGTTGACATACCTGTAGAAGACTCTCCTGTTATTCTTTGCATCCCTTGCCAAATTCAGCTCCAGCCGTGCCTTGGCCCTCCTGACCCTATCCCACAGCTTATCACAGGCAGATGACCATGGTGATCAGACCAAAAGCAGAGCTTTGTCTGCCCTCTCTGAGAAGGAGAAAACTGCTGTGGGTGCCCTGGCTTATAGGCAAAAAGTCTGTCAGACTTGCTGTGATCTCACTTTACTGAAAAGTTAGATGGGCCAGAAAGCAAAGCTTTCCCAAACAGTTCAAAGAGGAGCTGAATTTTAATACTGCACCTTATTTCTGACCAACCTTGCCCTGACTGTTTCCTAGCACCAGAAAAGTAGGGCTCTCCCAGGACAGCAGTTCTCTTTCAATGCAATATCTGAAGATAAATAAATTAGCCAGTGAGTAAGGCAGTTCCTGCTTTCCTTTGCTGGCATGGAAGGTCACCATCACTTAACAGCTCTCTACAGTTCAGATCAACCTTGCCAAAACATATTAGCTCTACAGATAAAGGTACATCTGCTTTACTTGGTCTAAACTCAGACTTTTCTGTAGTAAAGTTCAAGGAGAATTGAACTGGCTCTATTCATGCCAAAATGAGGCACAGACTTTTTAATTGCACATGTAAACAATTAACAAGGTTTCTAATGAAGGTTCAGTGCGAGTCATGTGGTTGTTTCAGAGTCACATCTGAATTATTTCTTTGTGTAATGTGGTCTGTGTCAAGTGCCCTTGGGCAGGAATCCATTGTAAGCAAGTTGACTAGTTTACCCTGTACCTTTATCAAAATGCCTTACCTAAGTAGCCAGTTCTGCATTTACCTGCTAGATCCATGAAGAAATACAAAATGGGCTACAAGAATAAACAGACTTGCTAATCATTCAGGTGGAGTGAATAATACACAGTTAATAACTTCTCCAGTTAAGTCAGCCTATTTGTCTGCTTCCAGAATATCCATAGGCAGACCACAGTCCCCCCTCATTTACTCTTTATTTGCATTTTCCCAGTTGTTGCAAGACTAATTATTCTCTATGACCTGCTCCCCACTCCCCTTCCTCCTGCCAGCAAGTCTCCTTTAAATGGCTCTTCTTTCCCTGAGAATGTCTCCCCCTCTCTTGTCCTCAGCAACTCTCCTTCCAACATTGAAATCCCTCAGTCTCTTTTCTGAGCTCCTTCCAGTATTTTAACAAAAGCCTTTAGTAGCTGGCTGCTACTGGCTTCAGGGCATTTTTTCCTCTATTTTCTGACTGAATGGGCTGTAGTGAGAGTGGAGAAGAGTCTGAAGTAGCCCTGAAGCAGTTGTAATGAAGAATTACAGCATCTTATAAAATTTTTGTTTAAGGCCGCACAGGCTTCTTCCTCAAAGAGTCTTTCCTGAGAGCAAACTGTTTAACTGGGTAAAGTCCTAATAATCAGCATCCCCCGCTTCATTCTCTATATGACCAGACACTTTCCTGGAGGATACACCTTGTTTAGGGTGTATTAGAATTTTTCTGACGGATTTGCCCCGCAATATGATGCCCAAAGGAGAACTCTGTTAAAAGTCAGTCCATGCAGAAGTGTCCCCTCATGGACATGCAGGACCGCCTTCATGCCAGGATGATAGCAAAAAGCCCTGGAAACCATTTTATTCCTTTTTTACCAAATGCCAATTTGATCCATTTAAAGTATTCCAGCTGTATATTACAGATTGCTCGGGAATTTTCTGTCATCGGTTCTGACAGTAACACAAAATAAACAAGTGTGTGTGAACCCAGCATCGACACTTTGTCTCATCTCTCTGCCCAAGGAAGGAGAAAGTTGGGAGCCTTTTGCTCCAGGAACCTACATCCCAAGCCTGCTGCCTCCCATGGACTTGTTGATGCACGTGCAAATTTTCACTGAAAGCAAATATACCAAATACGCACAGGAAAAAGGCTGTTGTGTTCCCATTAAGCAGTGGTACTGTCCAGAATGAATAATATAATTCATTAGCATGCTTGTATCACCCCAGAAAGCAAAAAGAACCATATGGCAGCTGGCATAGGAAATCAGTGCTACATGCTTGGCCCCATGGAAACAGAGAAGTGCACAGGTAATGCAAAGGTGGATGGATAGACAAATAGACAGACAGACTTATTTTCAATGTGTCTGAGACTAGTTTTAAGACTGTTGTATTCATATGTACCTGTTCTAATACATTTGTTCCATAGGACTACAAGGCAAAGTTTGGTGCAACCAAACTGAAAAGATATATCAATCAATGCAATAAAGTTTGTTGTGGTATGAACACTAAGAAAGAAGAGATCTGACTAGCTGGTGAAGAGTTGTACTGGGGAGAGATCCACCATTAGTTATCTATCAGATTTTAAATTTCCCTGCTTAAAATGCACCCAACTTGAAACTGGAGTCTATTAGTGAGAACTATTACATACGCTCATGTAACTGTCCTCTGTCCCATTCTACTGCTTATTTTTTTTTCTGCGCTGTATCCATGGAAATGGGAGTGAGAAGGTCAGACATATGGTATAGGCAATTGTTTTAAAGGTGCTTGAAAGGCTTTGCTATTCTCTGATCTCATTTTTTCTGAGAATGGAAGTGGGAATGAAAGCCAGACACTCACTTTTTGTTATTTTTGGTGCTATTTAATTTGAATCTGTAATCCCAGGAAGCTAGGAAAGGCCGTTTTACTTCCTTCTATACCTAGGAAGAAGATTGTTCTTGGGGGAAAGTGATGTGATGGGCAGCCCTGGGGTCTATTCCTCAACACATTAGCATGGTCCTGTCATGTCACATGCTATGTGACACTGCTCTGCAGTGCCTAAAAGGCCCAGTCTGAAACAAGGACTCTGTATGTACCTGGAAAGGGAGCTTCAATTCTAAAAAGTCTATTTGTCTGTTGTGAAACGGGAGTATTATTTACTTCAGGGATGTTTTGAGGCTAACTACAGTTACATTTGTAAAGCACTTTGAGACTAAGCACTGGAAATGGCTTTGGATAGAAAGAATTTGCCTTGTTGCTACTACTAAGCAGAAGTAAGACAAAGGTATCAGACTGCTCTGTTTTGATGATGTTCTTCTATTTTACTGTCATGTTGCTAGCTTCCATTTCCATGGAAACAGGGCTAGAGAGGCAGTTTGTAGCAATGTGCAAGCTGTAGTTGGGAATGACACATGTAGATTTTAGCTGCTGGATGTCAGCTGATAGCTATAAAAATGAAGGCACAACACAAGAGGAATGACAAGAGGGAAAGGGATGGACAAAGGGAAGCAGACTCAGAGATTTCAAAGCCAATGAGCACTCCTCCTTCCTAGTAAAGGCTGTGGACAATTTGTGTTTTCCCTCTGCATCATTACCATCATTTTCCAGACCTGTACTTGGACCTTGCCTCGTTCCTTTTACTTTTGTTATAATTAGGTAATATTTCATTGCCATGGTGCCTGAGGGCCCCAGAAAACCTGAGGCCCTCCTGTGATAGAACCATGCAAACCTGGAACAAGAGACATTTCCACAGTGGGAAGGAGAAGAAAGCACAGGAAAGGTAAAATGATTTGGCTGTCATCACACACACAGGCTGGTGTCAGAGCCAAAACTGGTCCTTATCCAGAGCTCGTTGCACAGCTCCTCTCTGCTTGCTCACTGTTTGCTGCGCCAGTGCTGAGGGAGACATGCCTTTGCCACCTCTCTCTCCAGTGCTTTCTATGCTTCTCCTGAACCTGGGATTTCCTTCCAGAACTGCCTTTCCTGCCTAGGTATTCATTTCAAGTTGCTCTTCTAAACCCCATGCCTACAGCAGACTAGAGACCATTTTGTCATTAGCTCTTTTACCTGAATCACTACATTCCTCCCCCTAACACTGCTCAGATAGAGCACTGGCTCTGCTAAACCCTGTGTGAAAGAGCCATCTTTCCTTCTTTCCAACATATGCTAAACCCTCACCTGTCTGCTCAAGCCACCTGTAGTGCTTCAGAGAGAAGTTTTGCCTGTGAATTTATTTTTTCTTGGAAGCTTCTCATCAAACCATTACTCCTCTTAAACCTACTGAGGCGTTGTAATAACAGGGCAATTCTCTAATCTCCAACTCACAGTCATGGATATTTCACCTTTGAGTTGCTCAGCCTGATAACACTCAGGCTGCTCCACCTTTCCACTGAATTCTGTGATCAGTCAACCTCTTTGCTATCAAAGATACTGTCTGGGTTTTCTTCTTTGCTATCATGTACCCTGGTTAGGGGCTACAAGTCTCCTAAGGACACCACTATTTCTGAATGGAAATTCATGATGGAATTATTACATTTTAATTACTTAATTTTAAATAAGGTCTTCTTTGTAAAATATATGGTACTGAATGAACAAATCTTTTATTGTTCACAAGGCAAAAGGCGCATCACCTTATTGGCAGATATTGGTTACTGAGGAAGGTATTCAGCACTGGTTATGCTGGGTCACTGAAATACACGACCTTTAACTCACCTGCATTGCAGGAAACAAATTGCTGTTGCAGGGAGAGAGGACACAGGATGGACAGCCCAAAGGCAAGTCTCCTGAAGGAGAACTGAGCTAATCTTTCTGATGATGTGGGAAAGGACTACGTTTGAGCCAAGTAGAAGGGAGGAATTATGTTTTGGAGGCTTTAGTGCATATGCTAAAGGCTTGATCAGGCCCAAGAGAGATGAGCTATGAATTATTGCATCACCACAGCTGACTAGAGCCTCTGCAACAAAAGCACAGAAACAGTAAGATGAGGGGCATTACTGTGAAAGCCACTTTTTAGTGAAAGATGTATTAAAGCCTGTGTTTATGAGGAAAAAACCAAACTCATTAACTGCAATCAGTGTGCTTGTTCAGCTTTTCTGTTTGGACACTCTCAAACATAAATAAAGTCCAAATCTCATTTATTGTCTGTGTGTGTCCCCACACTTTATTTTTTCATTGAACTCTCAGGGTCTATGTATGACTCTTTTCAGTCTAAGAATGGGAAGACTGAAACACCCTAAATATCCAGCGAAACCCAAAAGCTTGTTGTTCTTGAACAAGTAGGTAACCAAACTTCCTCTGGGTTCTTATGAAGGATTGATATTCATAAAGTTGGGGCAGGCAGCATAAAATCTCCTAACAGCAGATAAGCTAAGAACCTCACACATCAATGCATCACACTAAAAAATTAATTTGGCTTATCACAAAACAATTGCAGTGTGTTAGATTCTTCCCTTTTTTTGTTATTTATTTAGTGCAACAGGGCTCTTTTAATCATTTGTTGTTCTTCTTTATATACTTTCCAATAAGAAGAGAAACACAGAGACATTTAGAGCATTTTATACTACAGGGAGAATGAATGAAGGGGTGTAAATTCATTTTATGACTATACTATTCCCTTTGTACTTTAAAACTCAACTATTCCCCTTGTACTTTAAAACTCAACAGAGTAACACATCTTTTCTGTGTGTTAATCTCTTCTTCCATCTTCAGCCTACTACAAACCCCTTTGTTGCTTCACAGCTGAAGTGTACCCTGTGGAAATGTTGCCTCTTCCTTGGAACACCTAAAAGCTGATAAGGAATTATAGCTAAATACTAATGAGGACTGCTATCACTGGAGTGCAAGCTATCCCAAAATAATTCCTGCAGAAAAAATCAAGTTTAAACATAAAAAAGGAAAATAAAACATATGGCATGGAAAAGATTATCAGATTCAGACATCCTCCAAATCTTCCCCAAATTCTCCATCATGGATGTGTCAAAGCCAGGGAGACGTCTCAGTTCTGCCTTTACAGCAGCTAAATTCCTTCCCACACTCCAGACTGTCCTGACCTCTACATCCACTTGTCAGCCCTCAGTGCTCCCCAGTCTCTCCAGAAGTCAGCTTCACACACTGTCAGGGACTGGCAGACACATGCATCAGGCATCCCTGGCACTGCAGAAGCCCTTTCCATGTGGGAGCAACCACACTGAAAGCACATGAGAGGATATGTTTCCCCTCTTCCAGATTTCAGCACATTAACAGAGCCAGGCATCAGAGAAGTGCTGAAAGAAATCAGAGTCACCACATGTAAGTTAAACCCCTTCCAGCCATAGCTGATAAAAAATACCTACGAGCACCATTACTGACAGAGTTTGTCAACACCACCATGAAGAAGGTGGGTCACTGGTTCTCCTAAACCAGAGCTTGGCATCTCCTGGGAACACTTTTTGGACCTGATTGACCCTATAAATTATGCTTGGCTCCAAAGTACTTCTGAGTAATGGGATTATGAAGTAAGAAGAGAAATATTTTCTTTTAAATCTTCTGACCACCAGGCAACCTCCTGAAACTAACTCATGGTATTGCAACATGTTTGGTAACACTTACAGGTTGGCATCTACCTATAGTCTAGAAAAAAAAAATCTGTGCTTGCTCATGGGATTTGATACTCATTTCAGTTCAGAAATTGTTCAAGAGTTTAAAGAAGAGACTTTTGAAAGAGATTATCTTTGATTAGCACCAAAATAATGGGAAAGAGTAAACTCTGAGCAAAGACCAAACGGAAGTAATAAAAAGTACCTGAGTAACAAACACTATAGAAGAGCAAACAACCTCACTGCATGCCTCTGCAATCGAAGGAGTTTGCTCCTGTAGCATCAGAATAGATTACAGTTCCTCAGAGTGCCTGGTTCCTCCAGGCTGTTTTGCCTGAGATAAAGACTGAGCATTAGATAAGCATTAGGTTCAGCCTAAGAGCTGCAAGTGCTGACTGCTTTAGCTTCTAATGGCAATCCTGAAATGCATTTAACCCCCACATCTGGAAGCAGGCAAGCAAAAACAATCCTGCAGCAGTGTACAAGAGATTTTTATTCCACTTGTGCTAATTGTTCTTCACTGTCTCTTTGTGCAGCAGGTGTACCACAGGGTGGCGAAGCAAAATGTTCAGGGATATGTAGATGACTTTATCATTTTGCGTATGCATAATGTAGATTACTTCATCCCCCAAAATAACTGAACCCAGCAGAAAATTTTAGCAAGCAAAGGTGGCTTCTGAACAGAGTGATTACAAGACAAATGGCATTACATTTGACATATAAGGTATTTCTTTTGTGCTTCCTTAAAAATATTTTAATGAAAGATCTTTCCTTTAGTCTTAGGGAAAGAAAGATGATCCCATATTCTGTGCAGTTACTCTCAAAGATTATCAAAAAACTTTGTTAGTAAAATCTTGGTCTTTGTCAGGAGTTAGCACACAATTGTGCTGACTTATGGCAGGTTCTGGAAACACATATACAGGGAGTAAGATTTGACCAGAGCATTTATTCTCTAAGACCCCTCACAAAACCATTTATCTAAAATAGCAAATCTGTCTACAGAGCCTGTGGAAGAAGTCCTTCGAGTAAGAAAAGGGAGAAAAATGGCATGGTTTCAGAAAGGCACAGAGGATAGCAGGGATAATGCCAGCACCAAGAAGAACAGAGACTGGAACATCATTTCATAATGATGGTTCATATGTTGTTAACCTCATAAAATGATGTTCTTAATGGTTACAAACACCATCAACAATGGCCTTACAATCTTTCCTGTGGTGGAGCAATTATGACCCATTGAAAAAGCTGCTTGTTTTCTTCATCCCAAGCAACGGCCATCTGATGGTTCGAGCCAGGAAGATGAAATAGACATTCCTGTGGTCTGTTTCTGACTTTGCGTGACTGAGGAAAAATCATTCAACCTCTCTGTGATGCATTTTCTTCATCTGTGGAAATAGTGTTGACACACTGTGGATGCAAGTTTTGCAAAGTGCATTGTAAGCAGCAGAACAGGGAGCTGCACTGCATGAATGTCAAGATTCATTCTGTACAACTGCTAGTACCTTACCTCTAACCAAACATGTTTGCCAAGTCCTCAAGTCTATCATCCCAAACCTTTGGTGTCCATAAATGCTTTCCATAGGCTTACAAGCATGGGGCATACTTCTGGAGCTATTAGAGACAAATTCAACTTCAATTGCATGACCCAGATCTATTTTTTTAGGTCACTTGCTGGCTTTTTTCGCTTGGGGACTTTGTCTTAGGAAAAATGTTTAGTTCTTTTGGGTTGTGTATGCTGTAACCAAGAAGGACACACTGACCTCCAATCTCTACCTTTCAGCAGCAGAACTGTAAATATGTGTGGTTTATACTTCAGAAATGGCTACAGAGTTAAAAGCTGGGGCTGGGAGGTAGGAGTTTATTTTTGTCACAGGCCATTATATTTGCAGTTGTGCATGGTCATGAAGATAAATCAGAGTTTATGCTTTGTGGCAAAGGAGAAATCTTGTGGGGCTCAGTTTCAAAAGACTTCTCAATGATCAGTCACCTTCAGGGGCAATGCTGGCAGTTGCTGGTGCTGCATACCAAGCTGGGTAGGCAAGGAGGATGTCTGTGTTCAACACACAAAACAAAGGCAGTCAGTTTGGCATAAAATAAGCACAGGGGAGATTAGCATCATTTACTGTTTGTGTACTGAGGGCCTGCCTTAACATATTCTCTTGGTTAAAGAGAATAGCTCCTCAAACAGATGACTGGCTTATCAAGTACTGCAAATAATCACTCCAAGGCCTTCTCTGCGGGAAGATACACATCCAGGAGAGATGCACCAGACAGTCCTCCCTGCCCCCATGTGCATGTCTGGCTCACACAGCAGCAAGTAGTGGATCATTGGCATTGTTTATTCAGCTGTTTCCCACCCCCACCCCTCCCCCAACACTGCAGCTTGCATTTAGCCCTAGAGTCCTGTGTCTTCTAACTGCTGACCAGCAATTGACAGTTTTAACTATTATTGCTAGGACCTCTTGGATCTGAAACAGCAGTCCTGAAGAGGAAAGTAGCCACAAAAGAGCAGATGAAAGTTTTCATGCAGAAAGGAAATGAATAATTGCTCTTGCATAAAAACAAAGCAAGCTATAAATCATACCTACAAGCCAAAAGAGGGAAATTGCAAAGCAAAAAATACTCCCTGAAACAAACAAAATGAAATCTTGTGATCACCTGGAAGTACAGCCAACTCAAAGAACACCTCACAGCGCAGCTCTTTACATCATCACCAACGGCTGCCTTGCAAGAGGCACAAGTCAGAGGTAAGTCAACCTGCCCGTAGAAACTCAGACAGTAGCAAAGAAAACAAGAGTTGCAGAGCCACTTTAATCTTGAGAAGTTCTATCCTGCTTCCATGTGCTGCAAGGGCAGGAAGAAATTCATTATCTTTATTGGCTTACCCAGCTGATTGGAAATCCTAAAAGGTCACTGCTGGTTTTCTACAGGTTATTCTGGCCATTGTAAAGCAGATAACATGTATAGAATAAGGCATATTCTCTAGAATATACCTTATAGCTTATACCTTATACCTTATAGCTTATACCTTATAATAACATGCATGCATATAACAAACATATATAGCAACATACATAGCTTCTGATGGGTTCATCTGAAATGTGACATCTTTGTGAAAATCTGTTGAGAGGGTGGGGGTCAGTGTACCAAGGCACCAAACATCAGGAAATGTTTCTCACACACATCTGCAGAGGGAAACCCACCCAGTTCCATACAACCCGGGCAGTACTGTATCAGACTTCTCCCCTTCACTTGTCCTTTTTTCTCTTTCTTTTTCTTGTGATTTTGTCTGACTGTGGTGCTTTACTGACCCTGGCTAGTCCCTTAGGTCCCTTGCATTTGCTATTCACTTCCACCAAACCACATTTAGTGCTGTTCTCTGCCCATAAGGACATCACAGTCTGACCCTTTGTGCTTATACTTCAGTTTGAGTTTTTATTAATTTGAATAAAAGATGTATTTTACTTTCCAATTTATTGATCAGTTGTGTACAGTTCTTAGCTTGGGATAAAAAGATGTTTAATGAAGGCTTTGCTGCCTTCTCCCACATGGAGAGGGATGGAGTCTGTAATTGCACATGACACTATATGCTTCTGCTATCTCTCAGTGACCACAGAGGTAAATCTAAACAGATACAGATGTTTATAACGATGCAGCCTATCCATACCACATGTTATTCAAGCAAACCAGTCTCCATCCACGGGCTTCTCCTTCTTACCAGCCCTCCTGGAGAGGCAGTTTTGGGCAATATAGCTGTGCTCTTCTGCTTCATGTGATAGTGATAGGCAGCTCAGTCGTCTCTTTAGCACTAGGTTCATGGGAATATTTCTTCCACAGATGGGTCATTATATAATGGCTTTATTGCAGAGTAATGTATGATTGCTATTCTTGAGACACTAAAAAAACCCCCAGATAATACTGCTTAGTCCTAAGCAGTTATCAGGGTTTGCTTCAATACGTTGGAAATCCTTTGCATAGCAGAAGCCTAGGACATATGTAAATATAATTTAGATTGTATCGGACATCAAAAATGGTAAAAGAAATCTGCGCATGACCGTAGTAAGTCACAGAGGATTTACAAGTAAAGCTGTATACAATTTCTTAGGAGGAAATTATTTTCCCACCCTCTTAAATGAGCACAGAAAGATCCCAGAGAGACATAGGTCCACCTAGGTGAGAAAATACAGGCTGCAGGAAGGCTTCCTAGAGGTCCAGAAGGGAAAGACACTCAGGAGAAAGCTAGTTTCAGTAGGGCCATGACCAGAGGGACACTGGAGGACCTCAGTACCTCTGGGAAAAGCCTCAGCAGAGGTGTCATGTCAGGGCTGGGAAGGCAGATGAACAGGATGGCAGGGCAGCAGTGGGCTCTGCTCCAGGGTTTTTCTACCCCCTGCACCCCATGGGACTGAGCCTGTTCTGTCAGGCTTCACACCCAAAATAGTAGCAGGGGCTGACATACTTATAAACAGCTTGTTACCGATACTGCAGCAAACACTGTGCCTCAATGGTGTGGGACACACATAAAGGATGTGGAGAGAGGGAAGGCTTCTGTGTTACTGCTTTTCATTGCATAAGTCTAAAATTTAGATCCTCAGGCAAGAACTGTGGTTGCTGAGAGCTGGTAGAGAGCTGTCCTGGCCATAGCAGAATCAGATTTGCACCCAAATCCAAAGCTAACGTATTCACCAGTGTTGCATTTTTAATATAGGGCTATATCTGACGCTATACTCTGCTGCTGTCCCTTACTTGTTTAATGTCAGAGAGTGCTTGGAGGTGTACAACTGAAAAAATAAATATAATTTAATCCCTGTACTAAAAAAAATATAATCCCTGTACTGATGTTCTTGCATTCACAGGACTGCTTTGCAGTACTGTAAGGACCTCTACAAAAATGTTTACTGCCTTACACTGCATGTAAGGAGAAATAATTTACCCAGGAGCTTTTGCATGAAGGCTGCAATAAGACCACAAGGCAGTCTCTGTTATCACCCTGAGTTCTCAACTTCTGTGAGTCTGAAAAACATTCACTTCTTGAGCTGAAAATGTTCATCTCTGCTTTCTGGCCAGAAATAAATTATTTTAGTGAGCTTTATCCCTTCAATTGTTATTGAGTTACAGCAGAGTATAAAAAAATTCATCTTTTCTTGTGGTGTAAAATAAATTCTTGCAATGCTGTTCGTTTTTTCTAAGCTAAACTACAGCATAAAACAGCTGAGCTCTAAAAAGTAAAATCTGGCAAGTTCCCAGTTCAGCTCAGGATTGATCCTTCTGGCAGTCCTTGCACACGGAAGTAATTTAGCATGGACAGCAAGTTGAGTATGTGCTCACATCCCCTTCAGGTCAGTGCTAAAGTTACGGTTAAGTATGTGATGAAGTGTTGTGTGGGATAGGGATGGTTTACTGAATTGTGACCTAGCTAATTTTCTTGTCTGGAAAATGAGCAGGAGCTGAGGAAAAGCATTTCAAAACTAGGTTCCTAGGACACAGAAGAGACAGCCTAAGTCTGCAGTGGCACACTTAAACACAGAGGGTCAGAGCCCCGATATCCAGGATACTGAGAGCAAGACTTGCCCGAAGTTCACGCTGCAGCTCCACAGGTCCCAGAGCTGCAGAATTTGGGAGGCAAAGAGGGGAAATGGCTTTGTTGTGTGCGGATGCTGACCCAGTACTGCCCACAGAACATTCCCAGACTCCAGGCAGGCTGTGACTGACAGAGAATATTATTAGATGCTCTCCCCTCTTTGGATCCTCCAGTCTTCCTCACCCCATGCTGCTGACCGGGCTTTGTGACTGACCAGGGAGCACTGAGCTGCTCCACAAGACCATTTTTACCCCAGGACCCTGCATCTGCCCCACAACCAGTTTAACTGCATCAGCTTCACACTACTGGGAAATCACAAAACAATCCTAAACTACCAAAATGAAAATTCCACATTTGCTGTGCAAATCTAACATTTCTGCTGCTGTTGTGCCCCTTATCTCTATTTCCTTTTTAATAGTTAGTACTGATAAATGACAACATTGAGCTAATATCTGTAAAAAATGAACCACATGGATATACTACCCAGAAACACCAAAATATCTAGTTTGCTATTTGGTTTTTTTTCATAGAAGAAGACTCTTGAGAGCTTCTAAGTGCTCTGCTGGTGGGGTCTGCTTTCCCAGGTGAGCAATCTGTTTCAGGCTTGCTTCACTCCTGTACAGGGATTTGGGTATATTTTTGTCCATCTAATGTGAATTTCCAAATCATAGTGCTGCCTCTCAGTCTGTAAAATGCTACTTTCAGGATTGGGTGCTTCATTCAGAAACCACAAGCCTTGCTTAACAAGCTAAACATTGGACCTGATGTGAACTCGTTAACTAATGTGACCTAAGCAGAGGCAGCATCATGTTCCCTCCTGAGCTGGTAGCAGGAGGTCACATTGTGAAGTCTGCAGAGCCCAAAAGCGACGTGAGCCAAGCTTTCCTGTAAAACAGAGACACATTAACTCAAGGTTCAGAGTACAGAGCAGCCATATGAATGGAAAACTCTGATTAGGGATTGCAAAAAAGAGGTTAATGTTTAGATGGCTTATCTGCTGACAAAACATTGCCAAAGATCTTCCTTAGGTTCTGATTTCTAAACAGTACATAGCATGAGTTGGGTATCACGTGGCATTTTCGGCTGGGTCTTTTTGAACTGAGCAAGAACATAACAGATACATTGCCAAGTATATTTTGTTTAGCTTTAGCTTGACTGTTTTTCAATTCTGTCCTCATATTTGGTGTTCAATAATGCATACAAGGTATCTATTCTTTCAACATCAGAGTGAAACAGAGAGGTGGAAATGGTCTAAAACGTTTTAAATTGCTGAAACCTTGTGTGAAAGAGGTTTAAAAATGGCGGATAAATAGTTCTGAGTAAATAAATTAAAACTGTACTGATGACTGAGGTGGGAGATGAGAGCATGCACTGCTGCAGTTAGCCCAGCAGCCTCACATGCAAACACCACAGCTCCCTTTTATGTTTGAAGTGATAACGGTACATAGCTGCCAGGGGACATGCAACACCCTAATGTTGAATTCTGGCGCTTCCCTATCCATCCTGAAGGCAGTGGAGGAGCTTGAAAAGGCTGGAGCAATGCTTAAGGAGTGCAATGCTCTCTTCCTCCCACTCTGCAGCTCAAGTGACACAGTATGTTGTATATCTGCAGTATGCATATTGTGTGTCCCTGCTGGGAGCCACCACTGCAGCAGGTCTGGCAAGGGGAACCCATTGACATGTCCTTGCCATCACCCCTCTTTACAGCTTCTTACAGGGACTTCTTCACATCAAGGGCTGATCTGGGCCAGAGCCAGGGATGCAAGGCTAAGCGGTTTCCCATGCTGTCTGCTAAGCCACAGCACTAAGCCAAGGCATCAGAAACACTGCACAAAGCAATTTTGTGTCTACCAGGTTTTTACTGAGTCTCCAGTTGCTGTCTTTTCTATTTTGCTGTCATGTCTTTTTCATGTTGCAGTTTCAGTCTTCTAGGATTCTTGCAGAAATGGAGCTGGCTTAAAAACTTATCCATGTCAATTTGCAAAAATCACATCTTGCTTCTGGATCAGCTGATTGGGCCTATCACACATGGCTAAACAAGAAAGCAGGTTCATCCTCCTGATTTTTGGGCATGGGAAATAAATAAATGCTATTTACCTGAAGTAGAAGTGGATTGACTTCATCTATGTGCATTTACCCAAAATTGCATCAGTGTGAGATTTCCGGAACAAATGTCAATGAATCATGTCCCTTTTCGAACTGCTATTGCTGGTGTCACTGACAAAATCTTGCAGGGCAGTGGGCATCCCTGGTAGCTGCACACTCAGGAGGCCAGAACACTTTTTAGGACTGTGGTTATTTTCTCTGGGATATTTTCTGAGTGTGGTTCATGGTGACAAGGTGCCTGGTCCCTCAGGGAGCTCAGCACATCCCTGGGTACCAGCCCTGCTCAGTTACTCACGCCTCTGCATCTATAAGGATGGATTCAGGAAGACTTCTGGCTCTGCTTTACCTGCTGGTTGATTTTTGTGCAGTTGGGTGATGGCTGGAAGAACCACAAGGCAACTTGTGGAGGTACTGCTGGTTTTGCAGTTGTCCATGGTCAACCTGACAGCATGAGACTGCCTGTGTGCTGTTGTGACTGTGAATACTCTGTCACTTTAGCCAGTACCATTCTACTACCCTGTGCTCTCCCATCTGCCCAAGCCCTCCTCTTTCTGCTATGCTGCAGTGTCCCAAAGGGGGAACTGCCTTTGCTCTGTGGTTGCTCACTGTTTGGCACTGTGGCTCGTGGTATACAACAAATACTGTCGGCTCCTGCAATAACAATTCTAACCAACTACTACTGCTGCCATTGCTGGGGCAAGAGAAGGTGCAACCTATGGGTCTTAACTGGACTGAATGGCTCAGTCTGCTGTGTCCCGTCATTAAGAGAGACATGAGAGCAAAGAAATAGGGTATGGCACTGTGGAGTTAATATGCTTATCTGGCCCAAGAGCAAGAACGTTGTGAGCCTTGAGCAAGGTTTGTAGATGCCACAGCAATAAAAAGACATGGTAGTTGCAACAGTGTGCAAAAACACTGTTCAGGAGAAAGACAACTTGTCCCCTGTCTATGGAAAAAGGGGTCCCTTGCAATCTGCTTCAGATCCAAATGACTTTAAAAGCAATGAGAAGGGAGGCAACCCATTAATGGAATGACATTTGGTCACACATAAATTGTGCACACATGCACCTGGACGGCATGAAATTCGTTATTGATGCTTGAAATTCGTTACTGATGTTAGGTATTTGCACTCATTGCAGGTGTATACACACTGTGGCATTAAAGGTATGAGCAAAAAGAGGGTATGTCAGGAGCTGTTAAGCTTAACACATTTTTTTTTAATAAAATTGCTCTATCTCTTTGTATGGGATGTGCTATCTTGCTTTAATAGGTTAGGTATAAGCCCACCACAGACATCACTATACTCACTACTTTGGTGATGGAAGTAAAACAAGAAGTAATGTTTTTGACCCTTTCCCTTATGTAAAGACTGAGCATTAACAAATTGCATGAAATTGATTCAAATTTAAGTCTCATTTGGACCTACTAGAGTAACCAGCATTGGGAAATGAGTCTAGTTCCCTCTAGAGCCAGTTGTGCTGTAGGTTACAAAAGCTCAGTTCCTCCTTCTCTCTTACAAATGTAGGTACTGGCACTTCACTGCATTTTAGCTGGGAGACAGCCAGCCATCAAAACAGAGCTTTACCCAAACTTAATGTCTATGACGATAGATCCAGTGGAAGGACTTCATGACTTGAAATGTTTGGAAAAGCCTTTTTACATCTGAAACATATCATTTAAATTATTTTAAAAGTAAAAATGTTAACCATTTGCTATATCATGCTGGGTAGGTACTGTCATAGCAGTTAGAGGGAGAGTACTGAAGACCCTCATACCAGCTAGGTCCCGCTGTCCATAGGGAGGTGATGAGAGGGGAGATCCAGAGGTATGGGCATTTACTGCCAAGGGGTTGCCTTATGGAGGGCAGTGGGAAAGGGAGAGCAGAAAAGATGATATCTGACTTCCTCCTAAAGACAATGATAGAAGAAAGAGGAAAAATACATTTGAAATTGAAAGAAACTTTGAACAACATGATCCAGAACGAAGCAGGGGAATAGGAACTGGCTTGGCTTTCAGCATTTCAACTTTCTGCCTTGATATGAGAAAAATTGTGAAAGCCCAAAAATTCCAACCTGTTGAGGAAAAAAAAAAATCTGTCCCTCTCTAGTTATTAATATCTCTGTGTCGTAAACTCAGATCAATACTACCTGTCTGCAATGGCAACTGGTTCTGGCTTTTTAACTCTTAATGTCAGGCCCATCTTCCTTCTGATGCAAACCTTATCCCCAAGCCTTTTCTGGGAGAAGAGGTACAAGTAGCGGCAGATGGGGCAGCATGGAAAAGAGCATGCCCTGCCAGCCAGCTGTGCTCAGCCCAGACCCACTCAGGAAGGAGCTTCATATGCCTTGGATGATGAGCTGTGGTCAGTGCAAACAGAAGCTTCCAAATCAGCTAGCATTCAGGACTTCTCAGAAAAACGCAATGTGAGGCTCATGTCCCAGAACACTGAAGAAATTCATGAGGAAGCTATTAATGTCATTTAATTATACATCATATTGAATGTAACCTTCCATTCAGTATATGAAGTTTTTAAACTATGTTTAGTGGGGATAGAATCTGAACTGGAAGTGAGGCTGCTGGTATAATGATCTGATAAAATGAAAAATCTGGAGTGTTTTATTTTTCTTGTCTTCAACAAGGACTTTTCTATAAATTAATGTAGCTACAGACCATGAGCCTTGTGCCACTTCAATGATTTTCTTTACTGAAAAGGCTGTTTTATAACTCTCCACATAAAGGAATCAAGCAAAATCTTAAGGCAGCTGGCTATGCTCAGTGTACGAGCATAAAACAAGAGTGTTACAAAGCAGTAACTACTGAAGGTTAACAGGGGCTCAAAGGGACACTGAACTATCAATGGCTCGATGCCCAGATGGAGACCAGTGACAAGTGATGTCCCCCCGGGGGCCGTACTGGGACCAGTACTGTTCAATATTTTCATCAATGACATAGACAGTGGGATCAAATGCACCCTCAGCAAGTTTGCAGACAACACCAAGCTGAGCAGTGCACGCCAGAAGGATCATCCAAAGCAACCTGGACAAGTTGGAGAGGTGGGCCTGTGTGAACCTTATGAGGTTCAACAAGACCAAGTGCAAGGTCCTGCACCTGGGTTGCAGCCCCCGATACCAACACAGGCTGGGGGATGAAGGCATTGACAGCAGCCCTGTGGAGAAGGACTTGTGCGTGAAAAGCTGGACATGACCCAGCAATGTGTGCTTGCAGCTCAGAAATCCAACCGTCTCCTGGGCTGCACCAAAAGCAGCGTGGCCAGCAGGTTGAGGGAGGTGATTCTACTCCTCTACCCTGCTCTGGTGAGACCC
>WEKW01024306.1:41944-54486 GCA_013389905.1 Sula dactylatra
AGGTCAGGTTGGATGGGGCTCTGAGCAAGGTGATCTAGTTGAAGATATCCCTGCTCACTGCAGGGAGGTTGGACTAGATGACTCTAAAGGTCCCTTCCAACCCAAACAATTCTGTGATTCAATGATTCTATGAAGTATCCAAAAAAAAAGACAAATGGGCAGAGGGACATCTAAGTCAGGATATTCCGCTAGCTGAAGTAGTCAAGGATGGGTGCTTGGGGTATCATACAGTCTGCACCCCTATGGACACCAGTCCCATTGATTTTCTGCAGCCTATCCCTAGCAAAAATAATTGTTTCCTCCCCTCGTTTTGCCTCAAAAAGAACAGAAACAGGGAGGATTAAGGCAAAGAAACTTGGGGGAAAAGCCAAATGATCTTAGCACAGAATATGTTTCTGGTTAAAGATGTTCTCCTGCAATATGGAAGACCCAGCTAAAAATCCTTCCACACTGTCAGGGAAAGTTCTTGAACCCTGAATCCACTACAGTCAAGAATGGGAGCCCCATCTCTGGATACAAATACCCTCTTTTACATGGGTGTTTTTCTCCTGTGGTTTCCATAATGAACCTCTAATGCCTTCAGTAATCTTTGCTGCAGGAGTGGCAAATTGTGGTAATCACAAAAGTTTCTGCTAGACATGAAAAAAAGTGACTAGCCCTCTTCCAGTAGTGGTGATCTGATACAACTGACCTCTCAGACACAGGTAACTTGAATGAAGCTCTGCGTAACCTGGATTTCCCCTGTGAAACAGCACCATGAGACTGCAGGCCCACCGCATCGTCCTTGCATTGTCCAGGACAGGTGCTGTGATTATGTTGTCCATGTCTCTGGTCCCTAGGAGTCTGAGAAACAGTTTTTATTGGAAGCACACTAGATGACTGCAATGAAAAATTCCACCCCTGCAATGCTGCCAGGTCTGTTGGGAAAGAGGTTTATTTTAATTGCCTTTGAATTTTCCCACATATATCAGAAGTGACCACAGGGTCTTACAGTCAGCTGGCTATGGCATCTCTGCTTTCCCAGTTTTTATTCCAGATTGGCTCAAATGTGTCCTGGAGAAAACTTTTGCTGCGATAAGACTGCTTTTAAATATGATGTTGTCATGTTCCATTCATCCCATCTCAGCAATCTTCAGAGGCAGATCATACCTCTCTCTGTTCAGCTTCCCAACAGAATGACTGGCATTAGCAGTTGCAATTTGTTGTTTTATGTAGCTTGTTCTCAGATTCTTTCTAACCTCTGTCTTGAAATTGCTTCATAACTACCTTGATTGATGTTTTCTGTGTCATTCAGTTGTCTGTATTTCTTTCAAGTTGATGATGTCATGTTTTTGGTGAACTGCCATGCTTCATGTTACAATGTCCATTTGGAAAAGAAGCCAGCTAGGTACATCTCAGTCTCCTGAAGTGTATATCTAAATGCCAGCTCTGCAATATCAGTAGCATGTGATGAAAGCTTCCTGAAGCTGATAGTAATGGCTGTTTGAAAAGCTACCCAGTCATTCATGGTCATCTTCTCTCTGAAGGTTTCCCATGCTTGGACACATTGGATGTATTTCCCATGTACTTTTCACATGTACTCGGTCCTGCAAGCCACTGTTTCAGTGTGGCCTTCAACATAGAAGCCACTTATTGCCACTTCTGCAGCTTCTGTCACATCTTTCTGTACACGTCCCAATATTTTGGAATGAGTAGGCAGTCTCTGAGGTATGGGATAGCTGTGCCATGTTGAGGTAACCATACACCATGTTGCGTAACAGTAATCATGAAAGTTTACTTACACCTAAAGGTTCTGGGGGGGAAAAAGTGTAGCTAGTTTACAAATGCTAATAGTCTGTAAAATGACTGAATCCCTTTAGTGTGGATATGTATTTTATTGCTTCTGCTTTCCCAAGGCCATGTCACAGACCTGGTGTGGTCAGTTGAATCCTGCATGTGACACCACTTCCAGCTGCAGTTCTGCATCCCTGGATGGTCCCAGAAGACAGTGAGGTTTTCTGCCATCATTTGCAGCAGCCTTCCCCAAGCTATCATTGTATCTGTGCCACCAGAACACCATCGGCTATGATGCAACTTCCTAAGAATCTTGTTTGTACATCTTTCTGGTAATACTGAAAGTCTTGCCCTTAGTTTTTACCCCAAATGTCATTCTTTGCCATATCTATCAACCTGATGACATCCCAAATATGGTGAAGTAGCTCCGATGACATTTATTAATATCCATTGTTGGCACTGTTTGCCAACATGTTTTGCTGATGTCAAGTCAGTTTATATTTCTCCTTTTGTGGGCCTTTGATGTTGAGCTCTTTTTAGTGCTTTGTTTGAAGCACTAACGGTCTCTGGCAAATAGCTTGCCTGGTTTCTAAGCAAGTACCATGCTACTCATCCAACTCTTGGCTTCTGTGACAATATGCTCTTCTTTTCCATTCTTTTTGCAGCTCCCATTGTTCGTTGTTTTGCTCTTGTAATGGAATTGATTTTCTGGGAGTCAGCTCCTATAATAGCCAAACTGTTTTATCTATTATCACATGTAACAAGTCTGGAAGACATCCTGGTCCACCAAAAAAAATAACGTGACAGTAATTTACTAGCCTTCTGGCTGCCTTGATGGAACAGAAGATTTAGTTCCTCCTGCTACACCTTCAGTCTGCCATTTGTTTATAAGAGGAATATTTTTTTGGCTTCAGTGTTGTTAGGGTCATATAATTTAATAAAAGCAGAGGCCTCTTTGTTCTCTGTTCTCTACCTGAAATCCCAGCCTTCCTCTTTCCCTGTACCCTGCTTTTAAGTTACACTGTGTTTCTGGTTTTGTAAGCATGTCATCATATGATTTTAATTTGCTTTGTTTTGCTGCAATTTCACTTTCTTTCCTTGCAAAAGGCTCAGGGTGCCTTTGTGACATAAAACACTGAGCCATGTCCCAGTGTCTGTTTGGCTTTTGGCTTCTGGCTTCTAGTTTATTTGTGGCTTCGGCCCTTCTCTTGCATCTGGTACTCCACCGAGCTTTGCAGACATCTTCTGTTCATTCGTGTGTTTTGTGGTTGGTGGTTTCCTTTGCCGTTTTGTGCTGCACTGAGCTCATGTATGTACAAGTGCTCACCCCTTGGATGCCTGCTTGTTTCTGTGATTTTGTTCCTTTGTTTCCTTTGTCTGTACACTTTTTTCATCACGGCATTCAGAGTGTTTTCTCTGTAGTTTGTCTCCTCTGTATTTGGGCATGTTTTCTCTTTTTATGCCACCACATTTTCTGGCAGCAGCCCCTTTGCCTCTCCCATCTTTGCTCTGTCTTTGGATGGAAGACTGCCTACTAGCCTTGCCCAAGACTGTCAGTCTCGGTGGAGTTACATGGCTGCTTGGGTCA
This sequence comes from Sula dactylatra, assembly GCA_013389905.1. NCBI lineage: Eukaryota > Metazoa > Chordata > Aves > Suliformes > Sulidae > Sula > Sula dactylatra. Next base: position 45,306 of record WEKW01024306.1, read on the forward strand.
TTCTCCTTCAAATACCATTGCTTTTCATCCTGACCTAGCCCAAACTGCTTCACTTTATATGAGCTGCTCGTTGCTCAAGTCAGTCCTTTGCATGCATTGTAATTTGATCTGTCTCTTGTTCTCTTCGTGAAAACTCCCACTGAAAAAACAGATTACTGTTTTATGTCTTTGAGGAGTTGAGTATTCTTTTTGAACATTTGTAGGATTTTGGATGGAGCCTGCCACTGCTGGATGCTGCTGATGCAGGTGATGGTCTTTCCCACCATGCTAATGTTATAGCTAAATCTTAATTTTGCTTTCTTTTTTAGCCAGGCTTTTGCAATGTTTTAGTTGTTCTGGCATAATCAAAAGAAATTAGTTTTGCCAAAAGAATTGGTAAGTTCATCCCTTTTCAAGAGCATCTGCTTGGGAACAGGAAGTTGATCACTACCACAAAAACCATTTTCTTTGTTTGAGGAGGGTTGCTTGCACTGTTGGGAGCACTTGGGAGGTTTTTTTGTTTTTTCTGTCCCAGATTTGTGTACTCTATTGGGAAGTCTTCTGTCATCATCAGCTGTATTTTCTTGAAAAATGGCCATGCCTGAATAAAGACCACAGTCCCCTTCTCCCACAGTTGAGGGATTGAGTGCCAAATTGCTATAGCTTTATAAAGAGAATGAATAATGACTGCACCATCTTCTCTTAGGACAAAATCTACAGGGAAAATCGCAGGTATTATTCCAAACACTACAATTTGCTCCAGCCTGCTCATAACTGGGCAGTTCTATGCAGTCAATAATATAACAATGCCTCACAAGGAAACAGTTTTGCCTCTTTGCCTACAGTATAGTCCCTGTACCAGCTGTCTGTACAGTCTATATTACAAATGCAGGAGACAACATTACACAACAGGTTTATCTACAGTGTTCTGCTAGAAGTGCTATGCATTGTGCTTAAAAATATGATAAGCATAACAAAAAAACAGTGTAAAGTGCATCTGTCTGATATGAGAGGGGGCAAAATGTTGAGAGCCTTCTGTAAGAAGTGCTTCTCACTTTGTGGGAAATTGTTCCACTTCCAGAGAAAAAATGTGTTTTACAGAGATTCTTTCTCAAATCTCTATGATAAATCATGTTGTAATTAGAGTGATGTACTCACATTCATGTAACACAGGGAATCCCTCCTACATTTCATCTAGGTAACAAAATATTAAGGCTACCATGCATGTGTGGTGTGACATTCCTAAAGTGCAGGGTATGAATAGCTATTTAACAATGTTTAATAGCTTGTGCTTAGGCCCTGAACTGTTGTAAGGTTCAGCTGCTCCACTGAAGGCAGCAGGTTCGGGAGTCTGAAGAAATCAGGCAAATGATATGGAATCAACAACTCAACAGAGCCTTTTAGAGAAACAGTCCAGCTCTTTTGCCTATATGAAACCACAAGCACCAGTAATCTCCCATGTGCTCTGCACAGCTCTGTGATAGCACCCATTTTCTTGTTGGGCTGAATTCCTCGGCTTCTGACAGCAGCCTTAGCCTTTCAGCTAAACTTGACTATAATCTGGTGTAATCTTGCTGGTTGATAGTGAATCAGACCCCTTGGGCAGGCTTCGTACATGCCACCTAAGCCTGGTGAGCAGATAAGCACGTTTGTGGGAGGCTGCGGCATACAGCTGCCTACTCCAACAGAGAGGTTTTCTGGGTTGGTTAATGTTTGGTTTAAGTTAATGTCATTTTGATTATTTATGTCGTGACACTGTTGGCACAGCTGCTCAGGAAGAAGAAGGTAGGACAACAGCTTCCCACCAATCTCCGTCATCCATGTCAGAGCAAGAAGTACACGGTGGAACAAACCTTACCTGGCCTCCAGAGACTGTTCACCTCATGCTGGAGACTCTTGACACTACCTCTCTGCTTAACAGCAGGAAAAAGTATTCTGATATTCAGGGCATGCACTTCTATGCCTGTAAAATTTTCTCTGTAGTCTATAGTCTGGATTACAAATGCCAGGCAAATTATATCTCTACTGCTTTCAGATATTGATCCCTCAATCTACCCTGTAAAGAAAATAGCAATTACACTAAAGACTATCAGAGATTACAGCTAAGCCTCAGGAGCCTTCCAGCTACAGCTGCAGACTGGGAGACGGGCTTGTCTTCTGACTCATAATCCAAACAAGCTCCTGAATGTGCACTGTACATGGGAATAGATGAGAATGCTCTAGAGGAACAGAGCCAGGAAGAACAGTACTGAAGAAAGATAAGGTCAGACCAATTCTGGTAATAAAGGCTAATTAGAAAATCAGCAATGGAGTGTTTCAATAATGTAGGCTGCATTGCATCAGAAAAGGAAAGACAGAGTGTACCACGTGTCTGAGGAGATGGAAAAACCCTGAAGGGATGAAGTCAGCATGACTGAAGAACTACCTTTACTTAACCATTGGAGGGCTGGATGTGAGACCCATCTCAGACACGGGTTTTATTCACTCAGCATTTTTTCACTGCTGTACACCAAAAAAAGATTCCAGGTGCAGTTTATCTGGAAGGGGAGCAGCTGAATGATGTTCAGCATGAAAAGGATGCAGCTGGTCTTAGACGTGGGTTTAGATGGAAAGTTAAAGTCCCAGCACAAGCTCTAGCCTCACTTAAAAAAGATTTTCAAGACAAAAATGAAAGGTCATTTAAGTGTTTGAAAATGTAAGTATAATATGTTCTGTTGCAATGAAGAGGAGAAATGTTAATGTCACTGTTTGAAGAAAGATGTAGTATGAATTATACAAGTCATAGCATAGGTCCATACCAGATTTGGCATCAAACAGTATTGAGAGTAAAAACGTAGTACTATAAAACAATTTCCAACAAAAGTAAAAGTGACAAAGGAAGAGTTAACAAGTGTATGACATTTATGTCTGCCTTTGCACATCAACGGGCCTGACTTTTCACAGTGAAAAGCAGTGGGAGTGAGAATAGCAACATTTCTCTTGCTTTAGATGGCAGTGGCATTTTTATGAAGTCCTCGCGTGTGAGCCCACCCTGTGAGGGCTGAGGTGCAGCTGCTCAGACCTGTGGTTACAAAGTAAGAATGAAAGACAACATTTAGTCTTCTGTTAAAAGGTGACTCTTCAGCACATATGGAGTTACAGAGACCCCAATGAGGTCTGATTGCACTGTGATACCATCTGCTGCAAGCACTTGCAGCACCACAGACATGACAGTGGTGCACAGCACCATGTAAAGATTCAGCACCATGGGGTCCCCAGCCCAGAGACAAGGGTGGCTTTTCTCACCCTTCACATCATTGCCACTGGCATGATAGCTACAGGTCCTGCTTCTAGACAGGATCCCAGTGACTGAGCAAGGGTCTGCCCTAATGAATAGCAAAAGCCTGTCCCTTACCCTAGGAATTTCTATTTCTTTTTCAACAGAAATGTAGGCTGAAGACTAGGGAGACCAGAATGAGTGAAGAGCTAATGAAATGGTGAGATTATGTAGGGCAAAAAAACCTCAGTATGAACAGGTGGGAATGACAGGATTTCAGACGGCCTTTTCAAAGCTCTTTGTCTTTTGTTTGCTTTTATTAACACCTGGGTAATATAAATTATTAATTAATAAATGAAATAAGGAAGATTTTGTTAAAAAATCCAGTCTTCATTACTTTTTGCTCAAACTGCTAAACCCTCCTGAGACATCCCCTTCTGCTCCAGGAAACCCAGAACACCAGAAAGTCACTTCCAGTATTTTTAGTATGGCAAATCAGCAGACACTTTTTTAGCTACCTCCTGCCTCTCCTCCCCCTCCACCTGCCTGTAGCGATGCTACAAAACATGGCCTTTCCCCCAAATTTGTAGGGCAGTTCAGACAAATGTAAATCAAATAGATGCTACCTACAGGAGTTCTTGGTGTGCATTTTTATTACAAAATGGGAACTAGTCAGACCCATATTTAATAGAGAAACATGAATTTGGAGGGATTATTTTACAGTATTGATCTGATGTTGATCTATAGTAGAGTTGGCAAGGAGGGTTTGTTTGATTAAAGTTTTTTGGGGGCAATGGATGATTTATTGACTCATGAACACTGTCCTGATCTTAGCAATCTAAACTCTTCTTTCCAACAACTAGTTGGAGAAAAGCTATCATTCCCATCTTGCAAGGGGACAAGCCAAGATCTTGGTGGCAGAGTCTTTCTTTCAGAGCATCCAGGGATGAGGATATTTGTCTGTGCAACAGCTGACCTAGCCAGCTACAGGCTCCTAACTGCTGGACCCCAAGGCATTCCAGGTGTATGCACACCCTGTTCTTGGGCCTTTCTGAGGAGATGCTCAGCAGCAGGTGAAAGCCGGTGATGTGGTGACCAGTCTCTCTTCCTCCTTTCCACACATCCTATGTGTTCAGTAGGCTCAGAGCTTGTGTGTGACAATGAGCTGCAAAGTAGAATAAATAGGAGGCTATAAATTTTGTGAATTCCAAGAAAACTTAGTCATGAGTTTCTCTGTGGACAGCATTATCATTTGGATATCTACCCACCAGCAAAAAAATTGCACAGATTTAGAAGCTTTTATTGGAAAATCAGATTCAGAAGAACTTATCCTGTCAAATGACAAGTTGTGAGTAATAGTGGTGCCTGACAGCTGATTTCTGTTGCTTGCAGAGACGTTTAGGCTACTTCTATGCTGCCTTTATGATCCATGAAGGGAGCCTGGAGCCTCTGATCAGCTGGTGAGGGATGACTCATGCTCACACTCTTCATAATCAGTGCTCCTAGAGCAGAACAACTGCAGCAAGACTCAGAACAAACCTTGTCATGGTCCCAGTCCCAAAGCCCTTCATAGTGGTTCACCAATGTGCCCCTGTAGCTTCACTCCTCATCATCTGTGCTGCATTCTGCACAGGGCCACAGCAGAGCACACTAAAAAAAGGCAGCACACCTTCATCGTTACTCCCTGGCAAAGCTGACCCTCAGCCTGTTCCCACCCCACTTGCACCCACAGCTTCTCAGCATATGATGACAGAAGCCCTTCACTTGGATGGCCTCAGTCTGAGGGAGCCCAGCTGAGATGGGGCAGGCTTGGGTGAGGGGGTACCACCAGATAGAGTGCAACTCTGGCTCCTAGATCTGCAGACCACACTTTCTTTTAGCTTTCCCCAACACGACCCCTCTTGCTAAACAACCTCATTTTCAGCTGCAACGTATGGCAGTCCTTCCCTTGTATGGGGAAGGTTTGGGGTTCTGGACACCAGTGTCTGTCACTGTTGGGACTAACCATATGAGATTGCCAACCCAGATGCAAAATTTAGAAAGATGGAAGGTCACCTCCAAGGTGCCTGGCTGGGAATTGGGAGCCCCATTGGAGCCACGTCAGCACACTTCAAAGTTGCTCCCATAGAAAAGGTGTCAGACTTAACAGAGCCATTGATTTAAGGACTGAAAAAATCCATTGTGATCACACAGGTGGTAGATGTTTGCAATGCCACTCTGCAGAGTCTGTGCATCCACATGGTCCACATTGCACAGTCAGGATTACCCATTTTTGGGTTTAGTTGCTGTTAAGCTTCACGTCCATGCTGCAGCCAGTGGGCCACAGCATTAGAGTGCTAACTGGTTTATACAAGCTCAATCACAAGGACCATCCACAGATCTGCCCCTTGGATGGAAGACAAGTGCCTATTGCCACCTGTGTACATGTAACTGCCCTAGCAACAAATAACCCCTGAGCCTGACTCACCCAGCATCAGCTTTCAGCTGGTCCCAGAGGTTTGGTCTCCCTCTGGAGCACCATCTCCTCAGGGCAATGAGAGACAATGATCCAATTGTGAGGTGGCTCTTTCTCTGGTTCCTCCTCCTTAGTGCTGAGAGTCGAGGACATAGAGATGGCAGCTGGTCTCCCTGGTCTATTGGGCTCGAGACAGAGTCCCAGTCTCAGACCAGAGGGACATTGAACATGGTACAGGAGAGGCAGGCCAGTGAAGACCTCCTCACCAAAGACTCAGTGCTGCTTGTACATTTACATGAAGTTGCACCAGACCTTTTGGTGGCATCTCTGGCCTTGGAAAAGGCTGGATTCAACTGCTGAAATGCAAGCTGACACAGCTCAGCACAGTGGTTGTATCTTGTGCCAAGCTGCCATGCCATCTGGTGGGAGCTGCCTGGCCGATGGGGTCTAGAGGGCATCAAGGATGACTTTGATCTCTTCAGCTGCAGCTTGCTCCTCTATGCCCCTGCAACCTGCTAGTTGTTCTTAGTGTACCAATTCAAGATAAGACAGATATATTTAGAGAAAGAGCCTTGACAACCCACAAGCATGGTGTTTTTATCTTGGGAAAGCGGCAGGGTGTCATGCACGCATGGGATGTGGTGGAGCCCAAGACTTATGTAGATAATGTTGAAAGACTGGTGGGCTGACTGGTGAACCCTTCCACAGCCCACATCCTTGTTGGCTGCGTGGAGCAGATCCTGGAGTGAAGTCCTCACCCACCAGTTCTGGGAGGAATTATTTGGTCCACAACATGAAGAAGCTCAGGAGCAAACTAGCATATATGCTAGCTAGGCAATCATCACAGCAGGGCTGGAGGGACCAAAGTCTAGAGGAACCCGTGGAGAAGTGCCTTCTTTAGTACCCTTCACCACCCTTGAAAATCTAGGGTCTCCAGTCCCTCACAAGCTAACAACGCCTCAACTGGAAAAAAGTTTAGCTATTCCTGCTTTGATCATACTTGTGTGAGGAGTGGGATGGAAACATTCCTTTTAACAGTGACCCAAGACAATGTACATATATGGTCTCCTTGTCCTGGAGAGTTAGCAGAAGTGCTGTCCCGCTCCCTGTGCCGCATTCAGCTGGGGATTTCCAAGAGGACAGAGCGCTTTCCTTTTGGTCTCTCTGGTGAGTCTACCCAGTGAGTTCATGGTTTCCCCCCTGACTCAGCTGCATTCCTGCTACCCACTTGGCTGGGACCAGGGGCACTCATTAACCCCCTCCATACCTCCAGGTGCAGCTGGGGTGGCTTGGCAGAGGTACCTCTTAACTAACTGTCCAGGCTTTCTGGCACTTAATTAAATTCCCAGAAATCCAGGTGGCCAGCATAGCCTGACAGAACATGCCACTAACCACAGACCCTCCCTGGGGCCACTTTCCATCCCCTGCTCCTTACTTTCCTATAATTAAATCCCCTATCTAATTTCTTCTCACTGTTTCATTCACAGCATTGAGAGCTGCTCTAGAGTCAAGTAGCTGTACCTGAAGACTATCCAATGCTGCACAGTGAGGTGCCTTTCTCTCATGTTAACTAAAACAGGCTCCTACCCTCAAGAAGCCATTTTCTGACACTATATGCTTGGCTTTATTTGTTATATTGGAGGATATTATTCAGAACCACATACCGTATGCGCCAAGCATTACATTTTAAAACAAAGTAAGTACAAGGTATTCAAATGCAAGAACAATAGCTTTTTTAACAAAGAAAGCCTAGCTGGAAAATTATATTTCCAACTAAAGAACTTGCAGTAGAACTCAGCTGCTGGGTGGGAAGTGCAGGTGGCCTTTTCTGAGTCATTATTGAGCCAATTTACCAGCATGATGTGAAGGGGTCACAGCACTTTATCATATAGAAGAGAGATAAAACCGAGATCTTGATCACATGGTACTCATTAGTTTTGATGTATAAACGATAGTTATTTTTCTTAGGTGAAGTCAGTAGGTTTTTTTAATGACTTTTCCTTTGTTTCTGGGAGAAACCACATCTTAGCCTAGCTTGTAATTTTGATTTCCAATGTACTAAGGTGAAGTAGTGCATGCAACACTGTTGTTACCTGCAGCAGGCACCACTTAATGACAACTTTCACCGCGGGAAGGACAATAAGAGGGGAATGTTCTTCTCTGGTGCAGCAGAGGAGATACTGCATTACTGCAATCACTGCGAAGTGGCAAATGTTATTTTAATAACATTCAGCTTGGTAGTTTCCCAAGGGTGAAATCAATATCTTGATGGTTAAACTGAAGCTACCATTATACTACTGAGAACATACATATGACCTCATTGACAATACTCAGAACACTGAGATGAGAAAGGGAAATCTCCCTGTTGAAAGGCTATAGACGTCCAAATTCATCTGCAATATAGAAAAGACATGTTCATTTAGATGATGTTAGAAAACAGCAACAAAGTAGAGATAGCTAAATGTTCATTATAGGCGAGGCTCCTTCTGCTGCTTTTGAGCATAAGCAGTAAAAGGTCATGCTGTCTCTAATTGAATTGCTTTGTATTGTGCTTATCTACCTAATGTCCTGTTTGCAAATATAGCATCATCTTAAGTACTTTGTGCCATGTGGACTAACACTCAAATTGTGTTCTTTATTGCACTTGTGTGTTTTGTAATTAAGTAACTGTGGTATCAGAAAACTGTTGGTCCATTTATAGGTTTACATTCCTATGAATGGACCATTTGTTAGCGAATTCTTTCCTAAAGTCTTATATCTATCTCACAACGTCAGAATTTTTACTTGCAAAAACCCTGTTCCATTTCAATCTGGGGGAGACCTCTTCCAGCTGGTGCTAGGCACTTTACTTCTGAGAATAAGTCCAGTTTTGTTCCTTCAGCTCAAAACAGGGATTATATTTACAAAGTGCTTTCAGAAATGTGCACGAGTTGCACTTTGACTGGATGCCCCTGCTCTGCCCAGAGAAGTGAATGTCATGTTGTGGGTTGGGAGGGGATTGTTTCTAATTTATTTATTAATTTTTACAAAAGATAACCTTAGGAACAGTGTTGGTTTTGCAGATTTCTATCTGGTTTGCTCCTTCTTGTTCTTTTTGAACTTTGCACTTCACTCTTCTGGAATTTCTTGGCACTGAGGATGTGAAAATAGCCAGGACTTCTATAGTGAAGAAAACACTGGTTAATGTCCACATGAAAGTCAGGGTCCCACAGAAGTTCTGTCCAGGTAGAATTACATGGTAGGGTAGGGAGATCCTGCAAGAATGTGCTGCGAACCTTGTTGTGTGATTATCTCTGAAGAACTGAGGACTCATGAGCAGAACGTACATTGGTCCTCCCTTCTGTGAGATGCACTCAACTTTGTTCTTAAGTTTGCACTGTCACTTCAGCAGTCTCAACATCACTGAGCTTTTCCCTAAGGACTCATCAAATTTTCTACCTCGCAAGAAAGAAGAAGATGCCTCCAGCCATCAGTAATCTAACATGACATCT
>WEKW01024306.1:55426-85618 GCA_013389905.1 Sula dactylatra
CAAACCTTGCAGATTTTTAATAATAAGCAATTTTGTTAGCAAACATGAGAAAGGATAAATGATTTTATGAACAGCTGTTTCATAACTGTATTCCTGTACCTTTATTGGCTGAATGGTGACTGATTTGAAATCACAGCAATGCCACTCCAGTGCTAACATACAGGACTCAGTAAGTATTGTCCTTGGCTCTCTGAAGTTGGTAGCATTTTGCTGCAATCNATCCAGATGAACTGCTCTGGCTTTTTTTCACATGAAGACTTTTAAAAAGAACATCAATAGTCATAGGCAATAGCTGAAGTGAGAGTACAGAAGTTGAAAATGGAGCTGGTATATGAAAAATATTTGTAACATCATTTGAACTGCAACACCTATTCAACAATTCATAATAGATGTAGAACATCATCCAAAAAATAATTTTAAGAAAAAAAGTTTTCTTTCACTGGAAGTCACTGCTGCACCATGCTTAAAATGCATGTTTTGTAAACAATTTGCATGGTCATCTAAAAACCACTGTCTTGTTGACAGAGTTAGGAGTTTGACATGTGAGAGACATTCAGCCTAACTCAGTGAGAACTCAAAATGCAAGTCACTCCAGCTCAAAGTCAAAAGCACTCAATTTGCAAGTGTGCGTGTGTGTACTTTGTTGACTGCTTATAAAATGTAAGTAGCTGTTTTAATAAAAATAGTAATTATAATACAGAACTCCCATACCAAATGCCAACAGCTCTGAGTGACAAGGAAAGAAAATATTTCATTAAAAGTTATGTGAGCAGAAACCAACCTGAACCACCCCTTGATCATAGGATGATCACAAAAATTAGAAAAGACGATCTTCATACCACCTAGTGAACTTATCAGATAACAACTGATCAGAGGCTTTTTGTCTAAAAGATTTTTCCATTTGAAAAAGTCTTTTTTCCCACAAATGCTAAAAGTGTAGCAAAAGTCAGCAGAGGGAAACCACTTTGACACAAAATTTCATAATCTTCCAAATAACATTTTCAAGACAGAATTTGTTTGGAATGCAATGATCTTGTTAATTGAAGATTTTAAAACTTTTTTTATTGCTTTACTTCTGCATTTCTTCATAAGTCAGTAGTTGTATGTAATATTACACCACAAAGCACACATGCAAATAAATTAAAGATACACAGTTTAGAAAAAATAAATATTGCAACAAATATTTAATTTAGGATTCACAATTCAGAGGAAATTTGAACATATTTCTATTTCTGAACAGAAATGAAAATAAATTTTGGATGCAGAAGTTTCTAAGAAAAAGAAGATTAATTTCTTGGTTAAGCTGCTCCCGCAGTTCCCAGAAGTCAGCACTTTCACTGAGCACTCTCTTTCTCAACACTGCCAACCCACACAGAGGAAAAGAGCAACGTCTGAAAACTTGTTCATGTTTGAAAACTCTTGTATATTCAGTCACCTTTGACTTTCATACTCACTTTCCACAGGCGTTTTGAGTATTAGTGTCATGAATACTGAAGGAACCAGATGGTCACACCAACCATCACTCACCTCTCTGTAAATGGTAGAAATGTCAGTTACAACAGAGGTACTTGCAAATAGAGAAATCATGTGAAAAGCTGTTTTTCTTAGGACTCAGAAGGATTTTCTGTGGATCTGATGGCTTTATGCAATTGGCAGTGTTTTGTGAGCCATCACACACTCCCATGGGGCCTTTGGGTTTGTTGGGCAGTGACAAGATGATGGCTAACAAAAGCTGAGTGGGTGTGGGTGACAGGCAATAAATCTCTGTGGGGAAGTTTGGCACATGTGTGCCTGGCAGGCCTACTGTAATTAATGTTAAAAAAAACCACACCAAGTTACTTAATCTGTAAGGTACATATGGACAGGAAAAATCTGAAGTCTTTTTCTCTCTCCCCATCAGCTGAAGGCCCAGAACATTATAACTACCACAGGGAGAAGAAATATTTTGACTGAAATACAGCATTCACGACTTGAACAATCTGTTCTTGCTGTATATTTCAAGTTTAGATTCTCTTCTCTGAAATTACTGGATTAAAAAGTGGACCATCATGTATAAACTATTTTTGATGTGTAAGTGTGAACAGTTTTGCAATGCTAAATAAGCCTACTGATTACTCCCTGGACAAAACAGCTGAAAGTAATTTTTCATGTATTTTGGTACTTGCTGTCTACTCCATTATACATCATTGCATTAAGCAATGTGACTTCTGAGATCTTGATGTGTTAATAACCACATGCAAGGAAAAAACCTACCACCACTGCAGCAGGTTGACCCTGGCCAACAGCCAAAATCCCACCCAGACACTCTCTCACTGTCCTCTCCCACAGGATGGGGAGAAAACAGAAGGTGAGGAGACTCATGGATTGAGATAATGACTTTTTATTAGGGAAACCAAAGCCGTGTGCACAAGCAAAGCAAAAAGAGGAAATCATTCCCTACTTCCCACTGGCAGATGGATGTCCTGCTACTTCCCAGAAGGCAGGGCCTCAGCAGGCATAAGGGTTGCTGGGGGAGACAAACACCATAACCACAAACATAACCCCCTTCCTCTTCTCTGTGAGTATTTATTGCTCAGTATTATGTCATATGGTATGGAATATCTCTTTGGTAGATTGTGGTCAGTTCTCCCTGCTGTGTCCTCTCCCAACCTCTTGCCCACCCTCAGCCTACTCGCTGCAGGGGAGAGGGAGAACAGGGAAAGCCTTGGCACTGTCCAAGCACTGTTCAGCAATAGTCAACACATTGGTGCCTTCTCAACATGGTTTTAGCTGCAAATGTGATATGGGCTGCTATGAAGAAAGCTAACTCCACTCCCACCAGATCCAGTACAACCACAGCCAAGCAACCTGGCTTGCCTGAAGTGTGCAAACTGCTGATCGTAACAGGGCAACTGAGATGCAAGAAAGCAGGAGCCTGCCACAGAAGCTGTAGCACCCTTATATCACCATTTCTTCTTTACCATTTATTTCTCACCTGTAACAGCATGTAATAGTGCTGTAACATTTGTTTCACGTTAAGAAGTCTGGCTTGAAAATAACATCCCTTACATTACTCTCTGTGTCTTCCAAAACACAGTCATTCCTTTTGCATGCCAGAACCTCAATCTTTATCTTAATATCGAGCAGAATTCTTGGAATTTCATGAACCTTTGACAGCAGCATGTGATTAAGAAAAAAAATTTAGTTGGCATTCTGGGCAGATGGAATATGTCTTGCAACAGAACAGGGTCTCCAGCAGCTATGATGGCTCTGCAGGCAGGACTTATTAAAATCTAGTGTGAAACAGTCAGCTGTCCTGGCAAGTGTGACATGGGAGGAAGATACAGCCATCAGACAAACTATATTTTTACAGAATACTTTTCCATATTGCAAGCAGACATATTGGACAAGTAAAACTTAACCAAACTGATGTGGAAATCAATGTAACACTAAATCATGCTATGGAAAATATTCCCACAAGAGTTACAAATGGACATAGAACTACCCATTTCAGTGGTTTTATCCCTTTTAACAATTTCAGGCAGTACAAATACAAAATGCCTACCTGCTCCGCCTTGCACATGCTCCGATCCCCAAAGGCAGAAACCATCAGTCAGTAACAAGACAACACACAGAAATTCCATGAGTGATCCTGTTCATCTGTTTGCTTCCCACCTGAGATAAGGTATTTTAAATATTCAGGAAGGCCCTATGTGGCATGATAAGAGGCTAAATGCAATGTACACCTCTTTTGAAATGCTCTATCAGGTTAGAGAGCTGAACTGTAAAGCTGAAATTTTGCTGCTCACTGCTTCTTGACATTGTGTGGTAGTCAGTGATTGACTCCTGACTGAAAGCCTCTTTATTCTAGTTTTTTTTTAAAAATATGTTTTCTCTTCAATTCAGTGTATTCTGTAGTCCACACCTATAGTTTGTTCCTTACCGCACTTAACATGTGCAAGATAATATGTTGCATCTATGGAAGAAAGCTGAACTTTTACCTCTAAAACAAGATATATTCTAATTATCAAGTCTAAAAGTTTATTAGAACTAAGTAATAAATGAATGAGGAATTTTGTTCACCCTTCTCTCAACACTAAAACTACTGGACATGAGAGCATTACAAGGAAATAAGCCACTGATCAGCCTGCCCAGCTGCCCCCAGTTAGCAATGGGTTCACAATGGGCCTTCAAATCACAAACCTCACATATAAGTATGTTTAGCTGTCAACTCGACCCATTCTTGATGTTTTATTGCCGCGTTTGCAACTCCTCAGCTAAAAATCAAAAGTCAAGCCTTATCAGATATTGAGAAGTGTAGATTATAGACAGAAAAATTTCACAGAAATGTTCAAATTTTCATCACCTTGGGCAAAATTCAAGATTAGGGTTAGAACTGAACTCAGAAGACAAGCAAGGAAGATCAGGTGCAGTTTGAGTCTCTGTACAGACTAATTCTGTTTCGTAGCAACCCAATGAGGAAAGGAGAGAAGACACTGAAAGAAATCACATCTATTTTTAGAAACTTGTTTCATCTGCCACTGCAGACTTTAAGCGTTAATCTTCATGACAAGTTACATGAAGTTTTAATAGCTGTGGAATCTCTTTTCTTTGCTATAACTGGACTTTATACTGTATGTAGAATTGGAGATTAAAACCTCTCAAGAGTTAATTTTGCTCCTCAGTGTATCATGTGGGAAGAAATTACACTGAAATTACAATCAGGAAGATCATTTGTTTGAAGGACCAGTATCATGTTTGTTGAAGAACTGAAGTAACACAACTTACTAAAGGAATTTCAGTTGCTGGATGAGAACAGGAACTAGGTAGCATGAGCTTTAGCAGGAACTAGGCAGTATGATGAATTTAAGGATCTTGATGAAAATGGTTAATAAATAACTGCTAAATTGTTGAACAGAATAGTACAGGAAAAAAAAAGTGCCCAGCACAAGCCTCAATCCAAAGAATTAATGAAACAAGAAATTAATTAAACTACAAAGAGTCAAGTAAATGCCCCAATGAAGAAAGTTATTGTAGCCATTATTCATTAACTCTCTTTTAATAAAAAATAACAATAACCTGCTAGTAACCTCTACAAGGGATGGTGATTTTGCAGTTAAGGGACCTCTGCAGATCAGAATGGCTCTTGCTTGTGAAACTTGACACACACACACAAAATCACAGTTGGTGGAAAATTTATTTTTATTTTTTAGTCATTTTCCACACTACTAGACTTAGACATTTTTGAAGAAGGGACCACATCCTGTTCACTCTGCACAGGGCTTGACACCTCCAATGTGACTGAGGTACTTCAACAGTGTTAGGGACCAGACAATGCAGCACACGCAGGAGGGGACAAACGTCAACACTGTTCTGATGACAGTGGTCATGCCTAAATATCGTGACCTTCCTGACAGTTCTATTCTTAAGCTAATATCATTCTTTAGGGACAATCCAGAGAGTAACATAATATTGGGACAAAACAAACACACCTCATGTCTAATGGATATTCAGAAAGTGAATGGGTCTGCCTAAGGCATCACTGGACAACCTTTGAGGCACTCACTTGTTTCTATTTCTAGATGAGCAGCATAGTCAGGTTACTTCAAAAGGGCTGCTCTGTTTTCATGTGTAAACCTAGAGGATCTAAACAATGCCTGCATTGCGTGGGTTGAACCCCCAGCCCAAATGTGAGCATGTGGGTTTCTTTTCTGTGAGTTTTGAAGGTCATACATCATATACATTGTAAAGCCCTTGTTTCAATGTTGTGTGAAGAGGCTAAAGTTGATAATAGTGTTCTGGGACTGATGCTCCAGCAAAAACAATTAAAAAAAAAAAGAACATAACTAGTTAAGGCTCCTGTCTGTACTCTTGTATACAGCAGCACATCTGAGAGAACAAGATGTGCTCTCTGCAGTTCACAGTTTTTTACTGTCTTCCAGTATATTCACCGGTTGCAAATATTTTTAAGTGAAGCAACAGTTATGAGAAGCTGGAAGCTCTTAAACACAAAAACACCTTTAAGAGTGGACACTAAAGCTGCTGTGCCATTCTAGTTGGACTGCCTGGGATAGGTGTCCAGCATGTAATAAGCAAAAGGAGTTTCACAAAAGCTAGGATCATCAAGCCCTTCTGACTTTCCCCTTAGCCCCAAAGGAGAGAGGTCCTGGGGGAGAAGGCAGGGGAGGCCAGCATTTCAGACCTCAGCTGCCTCCTGGTAGGTGTCTGGGGATACAGGTTGTTCCCTGTGAGGCAGGCAGATATGAGGAAAGGACTTGCCTGGGTTAAATGCGCTTGCTGCAGAGTTGTACTGAGGTCCCTGTTGCACAAGGAGACAACTGTCCCCAGCTGCTGTCTGCTTCCCAGCTGCAGCCAAGAACCACATTTCTGTGGCATCCTCCACATAGGAAGCCCCTCAGTGCCCCCAAAAGCCAACTTCTCTGCTTTGCTTGCTGTACAATGTAGCTTTCAACATGGAGATGCAGTAGTGACAGAATGACAGTTTTATAAGTTAGTCTTTCGTTTATGATCCTTTTGACGGATGCTGCTGCCATGGGGTTAACCACTAAGTGGGAGAGACCTCGGGTATAGCTGAGCTCCTGTGCTGGAGAAGTTGTTCTGCACCAGCTGAAGTACAATCTGAACATGCACATTTCTAGCCTCAAATGCATTGTGTCAGACACTTTTCACTGGTGCTTGAACTACTGCCTTTTACAGTGAGAGAAAACATAGTTCATTATTGTGGTTCAGCTGACACACATGAACTTGTTCCTCCCAAGGACTGAGATCTGTGCCTGAATCCTGAGTGGGCAGAGCACAACCTCAAAGTGTCTAAATGGTTGAGATGATGCTTTATTGGTTTCCTCTTGTGCAGCAGCAGTACAACTGGAGGGAAGTGACAGCGCTCAGTGCAATAGGCTGCGTGAGAGCTCTTGGTGAAGGTACTGTTGCCTCCACACAGCCAACTGTTGTTCTTGTGTTTACCCTGGATACATAACACATGCTAGTTCTCTAGGCCTGCCCCAAATTTTCCTTTAAAACACCTTGCAGGACAGAGCTACGGGTTCACCTACTGATGCTGCTCTTGCAAATTCCTCAGCCTTTCTTGTCCTAAACTCAAACTGCCAGGCACCCAACCTGCCCCCCAGAATGCTTTACAGCCAGTGGTTGATTCTCCAGGATTGTCTCCATTAACCCTTCAGATACAGCATGTGTATTGCCCCACACAGGAGACTTCCTCATGAGCCTTTTCTGGACCTGTGCTTGCCCATTCTGGAGGTCTGGTCAAGAGAGTCACTGGAAACCTCCCAGGTGCTCAGGCATTCAGAAGCAGTCAAATTTCAGCTCTTAAGGTTTTCAGTAAGTCAGGGACCAGCACAGGACACAGACATGGCTCATTAGGATAAATGTTGCCTATGAAAAATCTCATTTTCACCTGGACTAGTTCAGCCCAAATCATCTGGCTCCAGGAGAAAACTTCCAGTACTTATATCAATTTTTGATGCAGTGCCAGTTCCCTCTTTGCAAGATGTCACAAATCCTCCAATATAACCAGATGAGCCCTTTTCCCTGGTGGTACCCGGCCTTCCTTCACAGACCTTCTACACAGGCTAAACCTGCAAGCACTGCTTTCTCTCAGTCCTGGAGAAAGTTCAATGTCCCAGAATCAGTGGTACTTTTGGTCTCTAGTTATCCATGCATTCCGTGGTACTTCCGTCCCCCCAGTTACAAAATTTCAGTGAAGCCCAACCAGCTAGAGACATGATTATTACAGCCATAGTTTTCAAATGTCCAATGGCTGTGATGGGTCTCCTCCATGAGAAACCTGCATAAAACACCAGATCACAGGGCAGTCAGAGATGATCCTACCTTAACTACTACTTCATAGGAAATAGACTCAATGCAGCTGCTTCTTTACAAGTAGGCATTAGTAGGACCTCTGTGGTTCTTGTTCCCAGCTATGCAAGAGATACCATGTGCAAGACCTGTGTGTGGTACATCAGCCTTGGAGGTCATCAGTGTTCCAGCTCCAGAGCAGCTGTGCTACACAGTGCAGTGCTCCTACTGTGTGGCTGGTGCCTCCATGGGATCACTGCCCTGGGGAAGCAGGACCAATCCTTTCTGTCCCCTGTTTTGACAACAGAAAGTGGACCTCCTGCAATGTTTCTGCATCACTTCTTGCCCCTGGCCACAGCACAGTTCTCCAGCAAGACAGCAAAGAGACAACTGTCCAGGAGGACTCTAGCAGCAGCAGGACCTGCTCTGTGATGCCGTGGGCAAGAGACCAATGACTCATCTATTTGCTCTGTGGGATGCCTTCAGTCCCTTGGGTCATCCAGTGTGAGGTCCCCATCCCTCAGACTGAGCTCAAGGGGTTTTTCTGTGTTGTGAAAGAAATCCACAATGGGCAAGAGATGAGGGAGGAACAGGGTACAGAAAGTTGTAGGGGTTTGTAAGCTCCTTGAATAAATGTGTGACTTCCTCTGCATCTTTATAGAATGGAGCACTTTATAGCATCTGAGTTTGATCCACAGCTTTGGACACAAGAAAATGCATAGTAGACAAATTATATGTCATAAATTTAGATAAGGAAATAAGAAGCCAATTTCCCCAACTCACATCCATCTGTTTTAATGTACCTTTGATGTAAAACCACCTCTTAAAGACACTTGCCTGCTTTCAGGTTGCTGCTGGATTCAGCTCTTTTACTTCAAATATGAGATGTACTCATGAAAAAAACCGCAGTCCTATAAACTTAAAAAAGAACCTACCAACAACTCTGATAATACTTCTTCCTAATGAAGAGACACCCAGCTGATAAGACTGACTAAAATAGGAAAGGGTCTACATTGATGTGACCTAACACCAGAAGCATTTCTGTCATAAAGGGAATGTTTTTTTTGTGCTTGTCAATGTATGTTTACATCTCTAAAGGCTTTTGTAGCAAGTTCTTTACGGGAGTTGTCCTGTTATTTACTGTGAGAAAACCTCAGAGAAAGACTTGAAGGGTAAGTCACAAACTGCTGTTTTTGAAACTCCTGTATTATATTTATTCCTACTTGACCTTTTCTTGAGGCACTATTGACCTTAGGTCTATGCATTAGCCCTAGTGCTGGTCTAATTCCTAGCTCCCCACCTCCATTCTTCAGAGGGTCCCCTTGGATTCTTAAAGGTGTTTCAAGACCACCCAAAACTGTAGTCTCCTGGCTATACTTTTTTGGGAAGAAATGCACTTCTGTCTTGAATTTCAACTGGGGACAGAGTTCAAAATAATATGTGGCTTCCATGATACTTCTGTAAATACATGTATGATATACAAGTATGTATGATAAACATGACTGTACTGACTATAAAACTTTCTGCTGCTAGTTAACACCTTGTGTTGAAAGAAAAATCAGTTAGGAAGATGTGCCATTTTATTGTGTGAGCAGACAGGTTTTGGTAAGCCAGGAAAGAGCTGTGGTGTCCAAGATAAGGAGTTCACACCTGTGGGGTGAATGTTTCAAGGTCTACCACTGTAAATCTCATTAGTTCCTTCCAACTGCCTTGCATCAATCCTTGGATAGCACGTTTTCATGGAAAAGCCACAAGACGGTGTTGTTTCTGTAAACAGCACTTTGTTGGCTCTAGCCACATGAACTGAAGGGTTCATTACAAATAAAGAATAGCTTGAGACCTGTCTTGTTTTCTGTCATTGTCAATGGCACAAACACAACAGAGATCATCCTGGTCAAACTGTACCTTCATCAGCCATGCCCAAACCTGGAGTGGAAACGAAACAGCTTTGTTCCAGCTGGTGAATGTATCATCTCAGACAAATGTTTTGATTTTTTAGGTCACTGGAAGACACAATGCTTTGGACCACAAATCTCCCAAGAAGATGTGACTATCAATCCAGTCAAGCTCTATGATGACAGGGGATAGGTTAGAGAAGACCAAAGCACCAGTAGTGATGGTACTGTTGCTGGCTTGATGAAGGCAGATTTTCAAAGCATTACCTAGAAGCTGATGATTTAATAGAGTTCATATACATGTCTCGTAATAAAGAAAGTAGAAAGCGTAGTTAGATATCCAAGGGCAGTGGATAGCCTTACACAAACAAAAGGCAGATAAAAGCTGAGACTGCAGCTGAAATGCTTTTATGTGCATGTGTGCATCTGTTATACAGAGTTCCTATGTGTAGCTCCTGTGTAGTTACAGTGGGGATTTGTTCTTCCCCTTATTATCTAGGTTTTAATGAGGAACCTCTGGAGAAGAAAAGAGTGACAGATTTTAGCTTTCCAGTTTGTCTGCTTGCTATTCCTTAATCATTCTTTTGGAAATTAGAGAACAGTTCTTTGGACAGTAGGGAGCACTTCTTTTGGATGACATATTTTCCACACATAAATATTCAGGGAAGCAATTTGAGATGTAGAAGCAACAAGTGCAAATGAGTCCATTAAACTGAAATGCCACTGAGAATCTCAGTGATGACTCTATCCCAGTCAGAAGTAGGTCACTGTAATTACTCATCACAGGACTGGACCCGAATGACTGCCCTCACAGAGCCATGGACTGGAACTTCATTCTATGCCCCCCAACAATGTGCAGATATAATCATGCAAAAGTCAGAGGCAACATGCACTGTAATTGATGCTATATTTAGCAAAAGATAATTTCTGCTCATTTTCTTTCTTTTTTTTTGGTAAAAGAAAAAAAATTATGTGTACAAAATGAACCTAGATTTACAGGCCATATTTTGACTGACATAATCTAGAGATGACCGTTCAACTGTACCTGTTGGGGGGGCCTGACAACCTTTCTTATAGGAAGTGGTTTGATCACACTGAATTTAAAAATTCTGTGGCAGGTCACATGCCCTCTCATATGACTTACAGGTGTCCACAATCCTGCTGTTGCTTTAGATGCAGATTCACACAACTATTTAAAAAATCCTGCAAACATGAAGTCATACCAGCCTCAGTCCAGAAGATTAATTCATCCTTCAAGAATAATGTTCTAAGTGTGCAGTCAAACATCCCAATGTGTTCCTGATAATGCCCATAACTGGACCATTTGTTGATCTTCATAATTTGATGATGAATCTGTGACAAGACTGTATCTGTATATGGATTATAAACCACTTTATGATGATGAAGAGATGTATGAGGAACCTCACCTGAATCAGCCCTATGCATGGTTTTTGATACTTCCTCAGTGACAACTGCATTTTGAGACACATCAGTAAGTTGATTTTTAATCCATCTAGCATGATCCCCATAAATTGCATAATTCAAGTGTTTTAATCAAATTGTCATGCAGGATGCCTTGAAGATGTCAACTATTGTATCAATACAATTACCTATGTCAACCAGACCCATAATCATGTCAAACAAGATCGTTGCCTTTCTTTGACAAGACCTGAATTCCATGAAAATATAAGTAACATAAGCTTTTATAATTTGTAATATGTTAATTCAAAGCTTTGTAATATAAAATGAAATATGAAAACATTCTGTTCTGATAAGGTAAAAAATGAATCCAAGCAATTAATTTTCATTTTTCTAAATGTAATCTTATTGAAATAGACATATTTCACCTAATTGCATCTAATATTTCATCTAAATGTATCAGAGTGTAATACTTCAGTGGAAGAACATTTACTCTGAACTTTTTTGACCAGCTGTGAAACCAAAGCTCTTAATACTAATAATTGCTGGCAGGTAAAATATGGACTAGACAAATCATCTTCTCACAAGTCTGCCATCAGTATTGCCCATGCACCTTGTGTGGTCTCTCTAGGAGGCTGGTAACACACCATAGATCATAGCCTTCACAGGACACAGGCATAGTTAAGTCTTTTTATACTCTTGGTACTATTTCGTATGCAGTGTACATAGATCCAACAGGCACAAGCATTAAATGGCCCATATTGGGCAGTAGTAACTAAACAGCAAGCTGGTAGAGATGAATCAGAGACAGGAATCCTTTTATCACCCAAGCAGCCTAATGGAATCACCTATGACATTTGCATTTTTACCTAAAATCCCTAGTACCAGTGAGTGTGGGGGACGGAGAATGAAGTGAAATTTTATAGAGAAGCAGTAGTTCAGGAGAAGAGGGGGAAGTGGCTATTTAAAGGTAAGGAGGAGTATATAGGACCCTGTGACATCAAAACATCGTCCTCAGCCCTTCAAGCAGATACATGCAGTAGCTGGAAGGGACCCAGCTTTACCTCCAGAAAGTGAAGCAAACACTTAGCTGCTGCTGTATCACTGTCCCTGGACTTCACGTTTGGGTGCTCTTGCATCGCAGAGCCTGGGCACTAGAAAACTACCCAGTTTCCATCTGGAGTGCTGTTAATTACATTGTCTTTTCTTGTGATTTATTTCTAGTCTTGCAGTGAAAAGCCTGACATTCAGCCTTGATTAATATGAACCTTGTTTATTTTGCCCCTGAAGCCTGTCCCAGGATATGGGAGCAAGGTAGAGGGGTGAGGAATTTAGAAAGTTACTGAAGCAGGGTAATGAATCCAAATAAAGCGGTGTGAGTGCTCCGCACACACATACACACCCCTCATATTTTAGGGACTGATGTGGTGGGACCACTTGCTGCCACACCACAACAGTCTGATTTAGGAGGAGAGTTTCCATCCTACAGGCATGAAGCAGCCTTACAAAGAGCAAGGTAAAGACCAGACAATCCCGGGCAAACACATGGGACATCAGGCCAGGGCATAAATTGTCAGCACAAGACTGAGGCATTAGCACACAAAAGCATTCCTGCTCTTCTCATCATCTTTCAGTCATAGCTCTCAGTACACAGCATGGTCCAGATTTCTTCAGTGTTCAAAAGAAAAACTCCATTTCTTTCAGATGGGGAAACTAATACACTGGTATATTAGCAACCAAAAGGCTGATTCCTCCTAGGTGAAAGGATTTCATATATATATATATATATATATATATAAACATATATATATATAAACAAATAACTGGCTTTCATGCCTTGTGGCCAGGTGGGAAATATGCAACCAAGTAATTATAAGTGCTGAGATCTGTAAAGACATTTGTGGTTGTGTCTGTAGGAATAATCAGCGGCCACTAGACCTAGAGTTTGAGGTGCTAAACCTGTTTTGCTGCCCCCTTACTTCAGATCAATCACCTTCACAGGGCTGTGAAGCTCTGAACTGGTACAGACTTGTTTTACCCACCCACGTTTGTTCAATAAAAAAAATCTGTGAAAGAGTAACTTGCCCTTGCAAGCTTGATACCAGCTCAGGACTGGTCTGCTCCACAGCCTGCAGGAGGCCAATGCAGGATGTGAGGGCCATATTACCACCATGCTCTGTGCCTCAGACACTGTGTAGAAATGTGCTTTGTATCCTCACCTGTTATCTGCATGGGATTTGTGTTGCAGGATGAGTTGGTGGGGCACACACCTGATGTTTGTAACTGTGGGGTCCCCTGGCTTTCCTTCAGATCAGCCCTCCGAGGTGCTTTCAGTGTGATCATGAGCCAGTGTCCTGAGAGCTGCCCACCCTCCGGCTCGTGGGCTCAAGCTGCTGCCAGCGCTGGCACTGCACCAGTGGGGATTGGTGTCACTATACAGTATCTACAACATTCCTATATAGAGGTGATTAATAAAGAGCATAGGGTGCGATTCAGCAGCAGATATCGTATCGCCCCCAAAGTGAGCATTTCTGCTGGGAGGGGTCTTCTAATTTCTTACTCTTGTGTTGAAACTGATGCAAATATTCTATTTCCCTGTTATTTATACACCTTAGACTACATTGATTAAAACATCATTTTAGCAGAATATTTTACAGGTCTAAATTACACTTCAGTTTAAACCAAACAGTCAACAGCAATGGGCTGTTGTTCCACACATGTATTCCCTGACACGAGGGCAGCTGAACCAGGCAGTTGACTGATAGGACACAATTTGATTATCTACCACTTTGCACATTAAGATCTGGAGCTAATGAAGAGTGCTGACAGTTCAGCATGAAGTCAGGGACAGCATATATGCCCTATCTCCTGTTGCAGCAGAGAGGGAGCCCTGAAAAGCTGCCCTGAGGGTGGGCAGAGATTTGCTGTCTGCTCCAGCTGGATGCGGCTGAGTGGTTCCTGACATACGGGACTGCGGAGACAGCCTGCAATGGGCTCCCTGGGAGGCTGTGCCCCACTGCACCAGGCCTCCGTGCTATTTAAGACTCCTACCGTTTAGCAAATCCTTTGTAGCCAGTTCTGTAGACAAGCCAGGCTACCAATGTTTATTATAGTCATCATAGCCTTTGCAGGTTTATATTCTGCTTAGCTTCTGTTAGCTTTGGATTTCATGTCTGTGCTAAATAAACTTTGCTGCTTTTGAAATAGCTGAAATTGCTGACTTACATAAGGGCATATTCATTGTCATACATCCCTGCCGATAAATAACCACCCTGCTGACCTCAAAGGAGATGGACATAGCAGCATGAACATTGTTTCCAGTAACACTGGCTGGAAGTTTTCCAGGTGATTTTTTTTTCCCTTTAGAAAACACTGATCTGATAAAATAAAAAAGCCAACAGAGAAATTACTTGGTCCCTGGTTAAAGTTTTCAATGGAAAACTAGTGATGCCTTTTAAATGATAGACCCATATCATTTATGTTGTGTTATGTCTTTACCTAAAAGTTAAACAATAAATAAGTCAGATCAAGATGTCTTAGCCTAATCAATATAAATCATAGGGGCCTTTTCCAAACAGAATAATTCACTTAAAGGCATTCTTAGTATTTCCAAAACTAAATACATGAAGAACTTAATTTTGTAGTAAATGCTAGCCTTTTGAGTTTTGATGTTGAGCAAGGACAAAACGTAGGACTAAGGTGCTGAAGTTTCTTCTGCTGTAAAAGTTTTGCTTCTGGATTGATTCCAACCCACATAATACAACAGAGCTGTGGAACAAATGATTACCCACAAACATTTAGCAAAGAAGATGACTAGGGCTTTCCCAGGGCTAGAGGAAGGTGAGGGCAGTGGGTCATGGGTACAAAATGACCACTTAAAACATCTTGTTTCACTATCTAGGTGATAGATAGAGCAATGGGGAAAATAATTGTTTTTCCTTTAAAAGGAAATTCTTGAGGGACAGGATCTCCCGCTCAGCACAGAGGGTTTTCTTTTCAGTATTGCCCAACCATCACAGAGGAGGGGGACAGGAGTGGTTCACCGTTTGTTGTAAAACAGACCAACAGTCTTATGCTGACCTAGTTTCCCCTTGTCCCCATAAGCATTAAAACATCCCCTTTTACTTTTTTTTTTTTTTTCCCTAAAGAACACTGCTCAGCTGAGGTAAGAATCTAGCCTTGCCAGAATGAGGAATTCCTAAATAATTTCTAGGTGCTTTGGAATATGACTTGAGGCCTTGAAATAAAAATATTCCAAGGGAATTTAGACATTCTTTCACTTTGATGTTTTTTTTCTTTTTTGGCTTGAGGATCTGTTGGTTCATTCTTTAGAGGTGTGAAGGTATCAAACACTCCCACACAAGTATCCAACTGAAATCAATGTCTATCCTTTGTTTTCAATATCTGGTCAAATGTTTAAGATGGTAACATTTCATTTGAAACAGACATTGAGAGCATTTAGGCTCTTACTGCTCAGAATCAGACAAAAAATTAGTCCCTAACTCTTACTGCAACACATGTGAAATGGAGGCCTGCTGTCCTCACTCCTTCAAAGGACACAGAAAAATGTTTTAGTGTGTTTAAAAATCTGGGCCACACTTGAATGAGTTTGCTTGTGCCAGTATTTTGATATCAACAAAGCTGGGGGCTTTCCTGGATCCTGCCTGGCTCCAGCTTGATTTACCCAGAACTGGCGTCAACTCCCCAGTGGTATTTGCTCCAGCTCTGCACCAGGGTGAAGGAAGCCCACAGCCTTCAGCACCTAGCCATCCCTTGTAGCAGAATAGTCTTATCTCTGCATTTGTGGCACTGTTAATTCTCAACCACTCACAGATTAATGAGTTCAATATCTACTTTTACTTGCCTTTCTCTACTAACATTACTAGCATTGGCATCCAGCTGGCAACAGAGAACGTGACCCGGTATTTGAACTGAAGTGCCATCACTGTGGTCAGTTTAGCCATCCTTTCCCAATTCCCTAACAACTCTCAGCAGGGTGAAGGTGTTGATGATGAAGCAACATGATAAAACAAAGAAAACCCTGGATGGACTCAACAATCAATAGTATAAATGAGAAAAAATACCTAGGGCCTATGTGCTGACTGACTCTACATACCCAAATTTAGATCTCAGTCTAACTTCCTATACTATTTTTAGGAAAGTGCACCAGGGAGTATGTTTAAGCCCAACATGTTCCTCAGCTCTTGCTCCAGGTGCCCCACATCACTGGACATGGCACAGGGCTGGCCAGGACCCAAACTGCCTCTGTGGCATAACCCTTCCAAGAGGGACCTGATGGCCACTTTCTTTCTCCTTGGCCAGTAATGTGGCAAACTGCTCTTGGTTGTACCAAACCAGACAGAAGCATGCCTATGGCTGTGCCAACAGATGGTGAGATCCTAACCTCCCCTTCTTTCCTGTCCATTCTGCCCCAAAGTTTGCTAATGCCCATGACTATGTGCATCTTATGTCCAAGCCAGTGATCTCAGACTCATGTTCAAAATATAGGATAGAATTACTGATGAAAATCTGACTCTGAATGCCTAAAAATTGAGTATTCAAAACTTCAACATCTTCTGGAAATGCTCATTATTTTATCCAAGCTTTTACTCATTATGAAACTTAATAAATACTTGAGACTTTAAGAAATAAAATGTTAAAACGCTAACACTCTAAACAGAACTGAAAAGTAGAAGGCTTTGTGGTGCTGGTCTGTAGTTCATTTATTTCACTGTATGCAAGTGGCACAATGAATCCACTTCCATGTAAATGCATAAGAAATAACTACCTGCTTCTGATTTGCATGGGCTTTTCTTTTGTAATTTGCAACTACTGTGCAAGACTCCAGATCCATTTGTAACAACCTCTTCAATGGACCAGCTATCTTTGTTAAAATTCGTCTCTGCCTACTCATAAAAGAGCTTGCCTATACTGCAAGACAAAACTGTGTTGACCCTACAGATAATTGCCAGGCTGAAAAATCCAAGTATTGCAACTGAACTCAGTACCAGAGGGCTGAGTTTACTCATTTTAACAATCCCTGTTGTCTTGAACTCTTCTCAAGATCTAGATATCAAAAGCAAGTTTACTTCTACCTTCATCCTCAGCTGTGTGAAATAAGTGGCTTTGCACTTGCTGAACACAGGCTCTCGTTGCCTTTCACATTTGCTTTCTTTGACCCAATCCCCAATTAGCAGCGGAAAATAAATATTTGCACTTAAAATTAATAATTCAGTCTGCTGTTCTGAGGAAAGGTAAAGGTCACTAGCTGCATTTCTGTCTTTCAAAGGAAAAGGATTTTGATGTAACCTCAGTGCTGGCAATCTGAAAACTCAAGGCCACACACAAATTTGGCTCCATGGGGGCAATCCCAGTTGCATCAAGAGCAAGAGGGGAGGTGCTCCAGTGGACCTCGGTGTTTCCAAGCCATATGGAGGATGGCTTATATCCCATGAGGCCGATGGCCATGGCACCCATCTTGCCATGCCCCACACTGTGGCAGGGGAGTTTGTGGCACCCCTTGCAGAGCTGCATAGGATTCAAACGCAGTGCGCTAACTTTAGTATGGCCGTGTCTTCATCTTTTCTTTTTTCTGTCTTTCTTTCTCAGCTCCACCCCCAGGGAGAATGTACCAGATCTCCAACTTGTACTGTGGAGAGGAACAAATGGCACAAAACTGATTTGCACTGTGAAATGTACTATGATGAAGGCCTGGCCCGTCTGATCTGAAGTGGCTGCTTTGCTACCTTATCTAGGCAAAATCACAAGTACCCCAAAGACAGAGTTTCATCCTTAGCTCTCAGCTGCCTGGATTTAAGTAAGCTCCATGCTATTACACTAATCAATTATTTTTCTCTTTTAATTCCAGTGTGTCTGCACAAAGCAGACAATAAAATATGGGCAGAAGGAGCTGCAAGATGAGATAAGATAGAGGCTTGAACATTTTTCAAATTAACCCAATAGCTTTGTGTCATCTGAGGCAATAACACACTTTTTCCTCTCATGGCTAATGAAACTGAGGCCTCAGAAATCCCCAGATCTGGAAGCTGTGCTTGGCCCCAGCCCCGCTCCTTTTGCAATTGCCTGAGACAAGCAAAGCACCCCAACCAGGGCCACCTACACTTGTTGGTTGGGGGTTGGGAGCCAGGGCAGACATACTCATAGGCAGCTATACCCATTTCCACTGCCCAGCCACAGCATAATGTACCGACAGTCTTCCCCAACTGCATCCCAAGGGGAGACGTTTCTACCCAAAAAAGTGAGCATTCCTTCAGCCCAGTGAAGCCCAACCAGGCACTAAGCTCAACCAGAGCCATCAGCCATGTGTGGTCCCAGATCTTTTAATCCTATAAATCTTCCAAACATCCACATTTTTTTCAAAGACATATGCTACATCAGAGTTTAAATTGTATTCATACCATTTTTTTCTCTGATTTGCCGAACGCCTGTATATGGCCTACAGCATTTAATGGTGCTTCAAGACTTACATATAATCAACAGCACAATGAGCCAGGATCAATGCCACAAGGATTAAGATGTCATTCAGGCAACTAAGGATGGTATATTGGTCACAGTGACATCTTGTGAGGACCTTCAGGTGTCTAAGGGATTTAGCAGGGAATGGTGAATAACTTCTGGGAGCAGAATGAAAGAAATCACTGAAAATTTAGATTCATTTTTATAAATTAAATTGAAAAAGGAAAATAGCTGAAGGGTACAGTTGTTGCTATTCATGGATATCTCATGGATATCACGATGACATTTTTTAGATCTTTTAAAGTGTTTTTCAACCTCCTGCTACTGTGTGTAATATATCATGCTGTGGCATTAGCTGTTGCTTCAGAAATATGAAGTAGGCTCACTACATAAGGAAAACAGAGTTTAGGACATCGGATATAATTTCACCTGAAGGCCCATTTTAAACTGGTACCTGGATAAATTTATTTGTTGCTTATGCACAAGGCACAAGCATCTGCATATGCAGTTATCCAGATAATGTACCTAAGTAAGTGCACCCGGAGACAGCACAGAATATTTGTGCAAGCTGTTTCTGAAACACTTTTCTCTAAACAGGGCACATAGACTTTAATCCACCAGCAGACAAAGCACACTGCTTAATTCTGAGCATATGAGTAATTGCCTTTGCACAGTGTACCTGGGCAGATCATCTGGCTGTGCTTCAGAAAAGCCTTTAATAAATTTTATTTGATTTCAGCAGGACTGCACATGTGCTTCATATTAAATTTCTGTCTTAAGTACTTTGTTAGAGTTCTTCACTCCTGAGATGGACTCTACTTTCTTTTTTCCTTGAAATGGGACTAGTTTATATAAAAATCATCATCATTTTTAATTACTCATGACTGGCAAGTACCAAAGAAAAATGAGCATGCTGAAGCTGCAAAATTTGCTTGAGAAGGCCTCAAAGCAAGAGCAACAAGAAGATGGTGCTAAGCTTGCAATGGACAGTGCTGTTACACTTCTGACAGCAAGCATTCACGCCACTCTCACCCTAGCCGCTTTTGCCCTGACGTTTCAGGTGCTCACACAATGGAGACCACAAGCACAGGGTTTGGGAAAGGACAACCTGATGCAGTAGGCTCAGCAACAAGGCTTGCAGTGGCAGTGACCAGCAGTGAGGTCCTTGATGCTTTCCTGCAGGAAGCAGAATATTTATGTGGTGCATAAGCTAAGCACCTCTTTTCAAAGTGACCAGTGCAGTCCTGATCTGCACAGACCTAGGCAACATTCAGCCTCCCTTCTGGCAGCACAGCCTGCTAGCTGGGGCTCTGGGGTCACCGAGGCACTGAGAGATGACTTCTTTTATTATACACATGTATATCATCTTGCATTGACTCCAGATCCCAGCTCAGCAATTGCACATGAGAGGATAGTTTGCAAGGTCTCTACCGACAAGCGACACTTTTTTAGGGCACAGATGTTGGCATTTGCTTTTCAACACCTCCCTGTAACTTTACACACACGGTCTGGGTTTATTTTGAATCAACATATAACAGCATATAGCTTATAACTGTCCTCAGACCCACTTCCAGGAAAGGACTCTGGCTGTGTCACTGCACAGAGCCACCACTTCTGCTCTGTGTATGCTAAGGTCATTGTGCATCAGCTCAAGCAGAAAGAGTATGCGTTGGAAGAGCCGAACTTCCCTGCTGTTCTGTCAGTGCTGCACCACTGCAAAAGCCTGCAAAACTCCCCTAGAGCACATTCACTCACCTTCCTCTCAGGTAGAAGAAGTATGAAGTATTTGTTGGATAAATTATTCTTGGTTCAGTCATAGTGCCCTCTCTCCCACTCCTAGCTGTAGGCTTCTGCACACCTCAGAGTAGCTATCTGTGTGCTTTGGACATTGGCCTCTGGCTGCACATAAGGTCAAGATTTCAGCTTGTGTTCTGGAGGGATAAGGCATCTAGTCTTGAGAACACTTGGTGGCATCCCTCAAAACGCAGCATAAGAAAGTTGGCATTCCTATGTCTCCCTGTATAGCCTCAGGTCTTTGCAGTATTTTGGTACACTGAGAAAAGCACCATATTCTGTAGTCAGAAGTAAAAATACCTGTGTATCTCTACATTTCTTAGAAAAGGAGGGATGGGAGAAAAGAAAAATTTTCCAAATGCTCTCAGAATGCCTGAAATTTTAAAAAATCTCCACATATTCTAAAAAGTAGATAAAGGAGACCGAGTGATTTTTGCTCTGGTAATTTCAAAGCAAACTGCTTGATTTGGGCAGCTCTTAGTCATGTTCGTGACTGCTTAGGGCTGTCATGCTTATAGAGGAGGTAGAACTAAAGAAAAGAACCCGCAGCAGAATAAAACACACTGAAAAATAGGACCAGCCTCTTGCCTTGTGAATCCTGAAGCAGTCCACTCATCTGTTAAAGATGCTGGGCTAACTCTTCTATCACTTTCCAATCAAAACTACCAACATACCTATGCTCCTGCAAAAGGTGAGGCACCCCATGGAATTCAACTTGGCATCAACTCAGTAGGTGAGTGCAGTGCTACCTACAATAAAACACAAGGTAAAGTCATCAGTGTCAAGGCAGTACTCTGCAATGATTCAGGAAATTTGATCTTTGGTTGGGGCAAACAGTGGTCAATGACACTAGAGAGTGAAGACTCTTTGCACAGTCTGTGCATGCATTAGCCCTCAGGTTCTGGCGGGCTCCCTGCAATGCTGGCGCTCCAGCTGTCGTGTACTCCCAGGCTGGCGTGGAGTAATGGCAGGCTGAGCATCTGGTTCTCTACATTCATGCTGGGTTTCCATAGCTCTTTTCCATAAACAGTCTGATCTCTATTTCGACAGTGCACATGTATTCTTCTCTGAGACCCCTGTTTCCATCTCTGGCTATCCACTCCACCCTTCCCCACACTGTGTCGCAGTCCTTTTCTCCACCATCTGCTGCAAGGAGCTCATTTGTCAAAGGGACAAGATCTTTAAGGACGTAAAGGAAGAAGCCCATCAACACCACTTTCATCCCACCGTGTTTGTTGGAGGGGAGCCAGGCGCTAGCCAGCCATGAAGAACTTTGCAGGGCCGGTTTGTTTAAATGCATTTTGAAATAAATGTTTGTCAAGGGCACAGTGCCCTCATGTCAATGGAAAGGGGCCCACCCTGGAAGGAAACCAGATATTTGAGAATGCCACTTCTCTCAGCCAAGGGCAGCCACCTGCCCTGGGTGCTGCAGGTGCGGGGGGACCACACTCAGCCCCTGGCTACCGCTGGGACCAGAGGCAGTGCCAAATTGCTGTTGGTGTACATGATTTGAGCAGAAAAGTGAGAGAAGCAATGAGTGCTCTGTGGGCCAAGAGCAGCTGACCATGCTGGAGTCAACCCCAGCCATCACAGTGTCTGGGCATGCTACTAGCCAGCCCCCTGGCCTCGCTGCCCAGCTCTGCATCTGGACTGGTGATTTTGAGAGAGACCAAAAAAAAACTGCAAGAGGATGCTCCTCTCGACGTAACAACTGGGATGCTTCATGGAGTTAAAAGCAAAAGTCCCTGCCCTTAGTGCAGTCCCCCACATAGGAGATACCACAGACAAGCACCTGTGAACTCCAGCACAACCACCTCCATGGATGCAGCATGCAGCGGGGAGGCAGGCCGTCATTTTCCAGCTGCAAACCACTGGACTGATCTGCTGAGGTAGAGCTGTGCACTTTCCTCATCACTGCCTGCTCTGAAGCAGTGATTTATTCTTTCGTTCTTTTTCCCCCAGACTGCTGATGCCTCGTTCCTTTCCCACTGCAGCGAGGCAAGGCTGAAGGCTTAGAAAGAGGCATGTTTTAGAGGAGCACAGAACTGGGGCTGGAGGACCGCACCAGCAGAGACCACACAGAGGAAAGTGAAGGACTGCAGTGCACAGAGCTCATTGGCATGCTCCAGCTGGGTGATTCACTGCTCTGGCCAAATGACAGCCAGAATAGAGTCACACCATCACAGACCTACAAAGACTGTATTTACACCACACCTTCAGGAAAAGTTATATGTCGGCATGAATATTCTCCATATATCTTTATATTCACCCAAAGCTAAACTGCTTCAGTGTCAAGGGTTTCTTAGTAGAGACATGAGGGAGGAGGAGAGATTTGGGAAAATTTAAGAGCTCTAGAAGTGATATAAACCAATCTTCCTCTAAACTAGAATAGTGCAAATGTAGGGCCCACACCCAGCCAGTACTGGAAGTAAATGCCTTACATTAATCAAGGGAGAAGGCAGGAAGGCTCCCAGCTCTCCAGTGGGAGAAGGCACGAGTTTCCAGCCCTCATGGTCTCTGTAAATGTTTAATGCTCCATTTTTAGAACTGATTATTTCAGACTCAGAGATCAGATCGATGCACTTTTTCATGTTTTATGGTAAGCAGGAAATACTGTCACAAATCTCACAGCTCTGAGTCAGTGAGGAATGGGTACAGGGAGAATTGAGGAAATTAATTATGGGGGGGGGTGTTTATATTCCCCCTCTAGAGTCTGAGGGAGCCCATGTGGGGAGCAGACCCTACTGGCATTTCAGCAGCAACAAGGAGCCAGTACTTCAGCCACTGTCCCATGCTGTGCCCCACTCCCATCAGCAGTGACAGCTGTGCCACTGCCCAGCATCATTAGGAGAGGGCTCTTCCCCCATCGTCTCCAAGCAGTACCAAGTGTGGCATGCACTGCCCGTTCTTTGCCCTCCCTGGCTCTGGAGAAGGATTATTCAGTCCTTATTGTCAACGGCTGAATGGAAAGGCTATGCAGTAGGTCTGAGTCACAGAGACATGATGAAAACAAGCTGGAGAATTTAAAAATGCCAGCTGCTGCCTGATGCCAAGTCAAAATTAATCAGGCTCCTTGATCACTATTGCGATTGCTAACAGAGAAGTGTATGTATATTACCTTGGTTTCCTCTCTGTTGTCCAACCTGCCCTGGGGCTGTATAATTTACAGGTAATTAAGTTCAGCAAAGATTATTGAAAAACAGAAAAGGATGCCAACCTAGCTCTCTTTTATTCATCTGCCAACGAGACTACGGTATAATGTATCATTTAGCTTTGGAAATCTCTCCTATAGATTCATGCTAAAGGGAACTTTAACTATGCCAAAACCTAAAGAGATCCTCCCCATCCTTTGGAAGGAATTGTATCAGACTAAAATCACTTAGGAAAATCACTTCTGACAGTAAAAGGCCATTTAAGTCTAAGACCTCACCCCTTAAGTCTTTACAGAGGTCTAACTCCCACAGAAACCCAATAGGAGGGTGCCATTTTGGGTCCGTGGAAAATTTGTCTAGATAGAGCATTAGAGGGAGAGAGAAGGAATATTCTTCTTTATGGTACTAATCAGGATAACACAGAGTCTGGGCTAATGTTTAGATCCACACTGATCTGCAAGAACTCTCTCCAGAGATGTTATGATGTGGCATATCTATGGAGTAAGACAACCTGGGCATTTGGTGGTTTTCTGGCCAGAGCCCCAAAAGTCTTCCGAAGTTAGAAAAGTTGTTTCCTTAACAAAAAACTTCATTTAAAACATATTCTTTCACAGGAAAAAAATACTCTAAACTGCTTAAGAAATATACCCATGAATGTGTTCCTGGATTTTGAAGTCAGAGAGCTAACTGAATTTTTTCATAATTTTAAAAATCACTGATATTTTGGATCTGAAAATTCATTTTAAATATTCAAAATTTTTAAAAACAGGTGTAATAATTTAAAGGTAAATCAGTTAGCTCTGATACTATTAAAATTCACCACAAGGCATAAAGGAAGACCATCTTTCCATCTGAATCTCCATCTTTTTCTCAGGAGAATGTAAAGTATCCACACTTAGAATAGAGGACCATCTACCCTAGTATCCTGCCTGCCAGTGGCTATTAGCAGCTGCTAAGGGAAAACATGATCCTTGTTGGGTCTCTTACCCACAGTCCATCCAGCAGTGGTTTGATGATTTCCTGAGCCAGAGGTCACACCCAGGCCATCAGCTTCAATAGCTCCTGACGAACCTTCTCCCGCCTTATTAGGTGTTTGGGGTTTTTTTACCTTTTATACAGCTGCGTTGGTGGCAATGAGTTCTGCTCATGTGCTGTGTGAAAAAGTACTGCCTTGCCATCAATTTCATGGGATTTGGGGGGATTTTTCCCAGTGGTTTAGTTGATTTTGTCTTTTCAGGAAGTGTAAAAAATTTAACTAGAAATGTGTATTAAGGATTCTTCTTAGAGACATCAAGGACTGGGTGAGATAAATTAGAATATGTTCACATAACATGAGCTTCTACTAATTTAAATAATATTTTCTTAGTTACTTTCACAATTCTTCTTTTGTTTAATTCGCCTTGTGCACAGAAAGACTACTGGCTTGCTACCTCTTGAGCTGTTCCTCATGGTCCAGCAGTTGCACAGACCTCCTGTGCCAGGGCAAGTTGCGTCTTCTGTGAACAACAAGGTCACTTCTCAGGCCTGAAGTCCATCTCCAAAAAACCCATTTTTCATTCCACTGCAGACAAATTATTTCAACGTGATGCAATGAAAATCTAAGGAGTTAGACCAGATTCTGTTAAGGTCAGAATCTGACCTAAATTCCCCCAGGGAGCACATCTCATTTTAAAAAAACGCATTGTGTTTACTCTCGTTGCCTGCTGCCTCTTGCCAGTGGGTGGCACAAAGCCATCATGAGGGTTAGTACCAGGACGGAGTAGCATTTTTAAATGTTCTGAACATAAGTGACTCAGTAGTCAGCTTTCCAGTCCTAATGGGCTGGCTGTTTCAAATTAAATTGAGTTATAGCAGGGCCCCTAGTCCACATCAGAGGATAAGAGCATGCAAAATTGAATTGCCAATATGGAGCCAGTTTGCGTCCCTGCTTATGAACATGGAGACAAATCAGCAACTCAGAAATCACCAGCTATTAGTTTATTGGCAATTCATGCAGCTTAAAAATAGGCATGAAAATTTGTACCCAGACCACTAACCCCCCCTCAAAATCAGCTAACCGTGATTGCAGTAACAACAGAGAGCCCAAGTGGTAAATTCCTGATGCAGCTGTTAAGCTGGGGCCAGAAAAGGAGTGAAAGGCAAGGGGTAGAGGGCACAGAAAGAGGCTTGCATACATTGCCAGCCCCAAACGTCTAGACCTTGTAAGTCAGAATCATGAGGCTGACTTGAAAATTTTCATAGATTTAATGTTTCGTCTTACAGATTTTGAGCTGTTAGTTCGTAGCTTTTGCATGCGCCAGCATCAAATGATACCTTAATGAATTTGGGAGTCTCTCTCATTGCACATCCAGGTAGGCTTTGAGGAAAAAAAAAAAACAACACCAAAAGCTGAAAACATGTCGTGATCTAAAGGGGGAATAGGTGTCATATAAAAATAGGAAAGGTCCTGCCATTGACTGACATGGAGGAGGGGGCCAAATCAGTATAAACCTTTTCTCCACTCCAGTAAGTGCATGCCTGGAGTTGCAGTGGCTCTGTGAGAGATGGCATCAGGCTATGCTGTAGCCAAGGAGGCACAGAGGTCAGGGTGATGTTCTGTCAGTTCTCACCCCAGAGTTGCAAGCCATGGTCGGGGAAAGCAGAGACGACTCAGCTGGCTGCATGTGGTTCAGGTAAGGTCAATAGCACAGACAGGCCTATGTGGTGCCTCACTGGTTCTAACATGATTCCAATCTTTCCAAGCCCCTCTATTGAGTTTTAGACCTTGACCTAGCCCACAGGGTACTGCTCTATGCTGTGTGGATGTACTGGGAGGTGCGTGCTTGGACGGCTTGAAGCAAAATAGCTAACCATGCACTTCCTTGTGCATTTTGTTTGACTGTGGCTTTGGATTGCCTTTTTCAGTGTCATGTTCAGTGAAAAGAACAAGCAGGCTTCCTCTGCTCCTCTGCTGTAGGTCCTGAGGCTGAGCTGCCAACCTTGCTGCAAGGACAGGGAGAGAAGGGAGAGGAAAAAAGTCTCATGTATTAACTATAGCTTAGCCTGCTTAGGGTATTCGCACTATAACAGGTCTCCTGGCTAGGGAATCACTGCTTTTACAGACAAAGTATTGGCTTGAAGAGGGAGGTGGACATCCACTGAAGAGGAGAAGGCAAACTGATTTAAGATCCTCTGGATGACCCTATTTTAGAAATGTTTCTATTTTTATAAATAAATGACATGGCATTTCCACAACCTCTGGACAAATACCTAGTGAATTGACCCCTTCGAAGGGCTGAGTCTTCCATATTTCAGAGTAGTCCAGTGCACTCTTCCAGAAGGACTATAAAGACAAAGACACCCCAGCCCAAACCTCCTGTCACAGACGTGAGCTTCAACCATTGCAGTGCAGCAAATTGGCACAGGCACCACACCAAGCAAAAAGAACCCCAAACTCTGAATTTTGAGGCCATTACTGAGTTCTGTTCTTAATACTTTCAGTGTACCTATGTATAAAACTTTTTCCAAGCTTTGAAGCCCCTTTTGAGCGACTATTGGTCTTCTGGAAGCTACAGTGGTGATGCAGTGAAAGATTTCAGGGCCATTTGTAGTTTACTTAGGGGTATATTTTTCTCTTGGCGCAAA
Source organism: Sula dactylatra (assembly GCA_013389905.1). Taxonomy (NCBI): domain Eukaryota; kingdom Metazoa; phylum Chordata; class Aves; order Suliformes; family Sulidae; genus Sula; species Sula dactylatra. The sequence continues at coordinate 82,602 of WEKW01024306.1, forward strand.
CACACGTAATTCCTATTACTACTATAGGAGCGGTGTGTTCACACAAAGCGGCAATATACGCCCTAGTGACTAGATCAGAAAGGGTCTATTCAGCAGATTGAAGTTTGTCCATTCAATGTGACAAATCACTTTTTCGTGCTTGCAAGCTACTCTCTGCACATTGCTCGGGGACGTTTCTTCTCAGGGTGCTGCTGAGTGCCCTGAGGGTCCAGACCCAGGCAAAGAACGACCCGTATGGGTGCAGAAGGAAGTGTTCATGTTGTTTGTGCGCACTCTCCCACACCACAATATGTTAACACTACACAGTCTGAATGCAGCTCCCTTACACCAGCTAATGAACAGCGCCTTAGGATTAAGCTAACATTTTCAAGCTGTGGAAGTAATAATTAATCTTCACCCATTTCAGACACCATCACTGAAGTTGCTGCCCATCCAGCACCCGCTGCCCTTCACTGTGCTGGCAGCAGTGACGCTTAGTGGCACACCATCTTGGCCATACACACCCAAGAAGAAACTCCAGTCAACCCAACTTAAGTCTGCATTACTACAGTAAAGCTCAGACCAGCTAGATGGCAATGAGACAGCAGGCCCAATGTCTTCACGCAGCAAAAGGAAAACTTCTGACTTATTTAAGGACAAGTGGGGACAAAGCAGAGAAATTACACATATGTAACATAAGCATGCACACCCATGTGCACACCCAGCCACACCACCAGCGATCTGTCTTTTCTGACTGTTTCAACTTCCCAGCCAAGCAATGCCTTCTCCCAGCCTCTCTCTATCTCTTATTTACTTTGCAGTTTATCTCCACACACATCTTCAAAATTTTTCTGTGCTTCTTTCTAAATAAAGTCAGGGAGGAAAATCCCCTGTTCCCTGGGGGCAACAATCTGAATTTATTCCTTGCCAAACCATTGGTCCCAGGGAGCAGCAAGAACATTCCCATCCACAGGAGTTCATATACCAGAATATTCTGGGTTCATCATTGGGTTTGATCTGTAACAAATGCAAAGAGCTGGAATCCTCCTTCTTTAACAGAGCAGGTGGGAGTTTAATCTTTTTCAGTAATGTCTTGCATGGAAGGAAGTCCTTGGCTACTGACTAGAAGTTTTCTTGTTCACAGCTAGTCCAGAGGTATTTTAGCAACCAGAATTTGGTGCCCTGAGGAGGAAGGTAGTTTATATGTTTGTGACTGCAGGTGTCAAACTGCAGCAGAGTAATTGCACAGACGAAATCAGATCTGGGGACACTAGCATGGACCAGGCTTTCTGGACACCAGGACTAGCAGCTGCCTCAGATAGCTGAGCCATATGAAGATGGAAACTAATGCAGAGGTTTGCCAGCTCTGCTGACCACCCATATGGCTGATGCTCAGGAAGCCATGGTCATCAGGGGCACAGAGCAGTTCTCCATCACTTTCACAGCCTACTCCAGGCATCTCATGTTCATCACACACAGGATAGAGGGCATCAGAAGGGCAGAGAACTCTGCACCTCTGGGGCATAGTTGTACCACCCTGCTGCAGTCCATCTAGCCTGTCCTCTGCCAGACCCACTGCTTCAGGAGCAGCCAGGTCACTGAGCGCAGTGGTAAAACTACTAAGCATTTGGGGTTTGTTTATTCTCAAGAATCTGGGCAGGTTGTACAGAGGTAGGCCTCAAAAGTGAGAGAGGAACACCTCAGGGAGGTCTACTGAACAAGAGAGTGGCCTGAACTGCTTTCACCTGCATAATCCTACAGCATCTGAGGAGGCATCTGTGGGCACAGCAAGGCCAGGAGAAGGGTCTGCTGCTGCTCTCCATCTTTTCCCCACTCACTGTAGAGGATGTAAGGAGAGATGTTCCACCTGACAGAAATAGTTTCCACAATAATGTGATGGGTTCTACTGCAAAAATATTTTTCTTCCCTAAGCACAAAGAAATTACAAAGGTTTTGTGGCTCAGGGTGCCTTTTTTAGTTGCTGTCTTTGAAACTTTTTTTTGGAAGCAATGTCCCATCTTTTCATCAACAGAATATTTTTTTAAACAGGAATGGAAAAAGTAGATCCAGGTCCTCACATACTCTTTACTCCAAATCCCCTCAAATTGTCACTCTCCACACGTGCTGCCTTGCACTTTGTGGCCCACATATTCCAGAAGGATTTTCCGAGGCATGTGGTGGGCACTATAAAACCCTGAATGACCTTTCCTGGAAACCTAGTCCCTTACCTGAGCATCTCAAATGGCAGCAAAGCACTCCTGAATATTCAGCCCCAAATGAGGGATGAAAGAGAAAGGATAAATAAGGATCAGCTCCCCGAACTCATTAGCTGTAATGAGCAGCCTGAACGATGCTAATCCTAACCCAAAATCTGTGTGCTATTTTGGGCCACTGGAATTTGGGTTTTTGCATGGTTTCTCTTCTTTGATCTGTCTGCAAGGGATTTAAAATGGCTTGCCATTGGCAGATCCTAATCTTCCAAATACTGGTGGCAACCACTTACCTCACAGGAGGGAGATTCTCAGTCACATTTGGGAACCCTTGAGACAGGCAGAAAACAATGTCATATGATGCTGACGATCAGACCATCTTGGGTATTGCCAGTCACATCCCCTACAGTTGCCAGTATCCCATCTGGAGGCTTTCATTTGAAACAATGCCCTGCTTTGCTATAATCTGTCCCGAAGTGGGATTTCCCAGTGTTTTGCCTGATCAGCAGACTGGCTTATCTCAAACAGTCTGATTATCAGACAGTGCAGTTTACAATAATAACGAGACAGCAGTTAACCCAATTTGACATGTCTTTAGGCAGTCACAAGCGACAAGCTTCTCTGGGACAGGGAAGGCTTCTAAACAAGTTGTCCTTGTTTGGTGAGGATGAAATAGGGCTGCAACTCCTTTGCTGAAGCCCAAATGCTCTGTCAAGGGGGTGGGATTCATAAAACACATTGAGTCATGAAAGGGGCAAAGATTCCTTTTCAAGTGGAAAAAACAACTCATGATACTAACAGTGACTTTTTTTTACCCTCTTTTTTTCT
>WEKW01024306.1:85670-173577 GCA_013389905.1 Sula dactylatra
CAGAGCTAACTGCACAGTGCACTGGGCAGATGAAACAGAGCGAGATTCCATGGAAGGGATAAACAGGAGGATCTTTAACTCTGAGAATGGGCTGCCCCATTGGAGGTGAAAAGTTAAATGCACCCTGCAGCAATTGTTCAACTTGTAAAGATTAATATTAATGCCTTGGTAAGATACTTTCAGGAGTATTATGGAGAGTGATTAATGCCCAGTCTTCTCTAGCCATCATTACCTCTTCCACCCACCCTCAAAAAAATCTGATCATCTGCATTTCTTCCTTTTATTTTTATTGTTTCAAGATTGCTATTGCTATACTGATTTGACTCCAGTTTCTGACCAGAGAAAGAGCACAGCTCTTTCTCACATGCCCACGTCCAGACAGACCTGCCAGTTGTGCAGTAATGGATCAGCACGAGCAGAGCAGAGAGGACTGAAGTCAGGACGTGCCGTGCAATTAAAGTAACTATATACTCAAGACAAAAGCAAGCTTCACAGGCTTGCGTTTCCTTCTTGTACTCTCGTTAGAACATGTGGCAGCAATCATGCTCACAAAATGAGGAGCTTTGTGGTGGCTTGTTACTTAAAAACAAGTGAGTGGTGGGTGGGGGTACTTCTTTCCTTAGGGAAAGTCTTCTGTCTGATTTGGGCAGCAAGAGGTAAGCGCACCAGCAACAGCAAATGGATCCCATAGGCCAGTTCACAATGGCTTTCAGTGTGTCTTATTCCTTGGCCTCAACAAGCATTTTGCTTTGGGAGCTTCCTAAAGAGCATCACATGTAGGACCAAACCCAGCAGAGTTTCCCACTACTGTGAGAGTACTTGATAGTTTCAAAGGGCTGCAGAAAGGCTCTGGTGGTCCACCCAGGCGAGATCTGTACTCCGACTGAGGACCTGGGCACTACAGTAGCAGACAGGGTTCTGGAAGGAACGACTTAAGCATGTGATGCTACCCCAGAAATGCAGCTTTCCAGGTATTTCATGAGATGTCAGTAGCAGAGAGAGTCCTTTGGGAAAACAGCTGTTCAAAGCATATTTTCTCCAGTTTTCAGTGGGTAAATGGTATTTGGTTTATAACCAATGTCTTGAACAATTCCCAGAAGAAAGCAGATCTGAATGTCCCCACGAAGACTCAACAAGCCTTCCTGTGGTGGGAGCCAAGCAGATGTCTTACTGGCCACTGGCAGGAGTCCTAGGCCATGTCCACATAGCTTTGTTTGCCCCTGTGAGCCTTGCTCTGTGTAGGCTGCAGGCAACCCTCAGCTATGTCTTCATAAAACCCTTCTATGCCAAAGAGGTGGTGTTTAGCAGAGGGTAGGTGCCATATCATAACCTTTAGCGGGGCTGTAAGCTTGCTGGGCCAGACTACATTCATGTGTATAGGCAGCCCTGTCAGGCTTTGGAGTATAAACATTAGCAGAAATATTACACACCTTCCTGAGGCATATGGCACTTTTTATACATACAACACCGGAAAAGAGGCTCTTGTTCCAGTCAGAATTAACTTTAAATTTAGCCCTTTGCTTTCTACATCTATACAAAATTACTGGGCCGTATATTCAATTTACTTAAATTCATTCAATCCCACTAGTATCAATGGCAATATATGGGTATGAATCAGCTGCACAGTACTGGGTAATAATCTCAGTATATTCAGATTTAAAGTCTTGTTTTTTATTCTGTTAATATTTCAGTCTGGAAAGGACTTTTGTAGCTATTACTGGAGGGTTTCATGCTTTATCTAGTTATAATGTTTTAGGACATTAAAAAAACCCCAACCTTAAAACAATCTGAACAAAATATTCATTATCCTATTGATAAATATACTAAATACAATGTGTTGTTCTGTCCTCGGTCCAGCCAGGACATCTGTTTTCTTGGCTTTACAGTACTTAGCACAATGAATCATTTGCCTCCAGTCATTCGCAGTCCCGGCGCGTTATGCTGCCTAAATCTTAGGAAAATTCCACCCGGTCTCCTCCAGATAATCCAGCCATGCTACGCTCCTTGCTCCCACAGCAACAGCAGTGGGATCTGCTTACCTCTTTCTCTCCCAACATAAAATCCCCAAAATCTGTAGTTTACAAAGGCTCCCTTCTTGCCTGCACAAATTGCCCCTTCCCAGACACATGCAGCCTGTTTTGGAATGCCTTCATGGGGCTCTTTTGGTCCCTATAGCTATGTCTGTATTAATAAATAAAATAAATAAATAAATATAATGAATAAATAAAACGGGTTGTTCTCTGGTCTTATAGCGCAGCTCACAAATGCCCTTCTCTGCAAAACACACTGGTTCAATTAAAACCCTCTTTTGGGAACAGCCCTGACCCAGGCTACACCTCTGGGGCATGCCCTGGGATTGTGCTTGCTGGAGAAGGTGCACACAGTTGTTTAAGGGGTATCAGGTAGGTGGGGGCTGCTGCCTGAGTCCTCCTGGGTTTTCTAGTCCCTGTACCGTAATAGCTGATGGGACATAGCCAGTGCATGTGCTGGCAGGCCCTGCTGCCTGCAAGCAGGCTGGCTGGCTGAGGGTCTTGCCAGCAAAATAGATAGCCTGCACTGGGACAAGGTGGGAGACCCTGGCCAAAATGTATCTGTATCCATAGCTTGCCTTATGCTGAATATTAACTCTCATAAAAGATGTCTTTGTTTAAATTATCCAAAGCTCTTCTATGGAGTGTCAGTGAGCAATAGGATAGTGACCTATGGATCTGGAAAATGCCTTTTTGTGGGAGCCAGGGACTGGGGCTTCAGGTGCAGGGATCAGGAATGCCATAGGGCCAGAGCAGGAACGTCCTCCTGGCATGAGGAAATGGTTTTCCTCCCTATGGATCTTCCCAGAAGTTTTCTGTACATGTGTAAAGCATGGAAAGATAGAAAGCAAAGGTAACAGGGGGGTACCTGGGCCCAGAGCAGACATCTTCTGGTAGGGATAGCACAGGGGCTTTATTTAGGTACAGTCCCAACCCAGGCTCTGCCCTGAGGAAAGGCTTCCTTTCCCTTTGCACCTTCCCTTGTGGGTCTGGGAAAAGGCCAAGACTGCCCCAGCTGAGGGACACCTACCCCACGTCCCCGCCTGGGAGTCCCCTGCCATCCATGAGCAAGGGAGGCAAAAGGATGCAGCAAAGGCTAAGTTTGGAGCCCAAAGCCAGCTACGTGCATATCAACTCCAGCAAGATAAATGTCTCACTAGGTGCCCCTGCCCCAAATCTGCATCCCAAGCTACAGCCAGCTACCCCAGCTAGAAACATTACTGTAGTTTGTTTTGCAAGTCGTCTTAGAAAATCACCAGAGCAGGAGACATGCATTTCAGAGAGAGCACAGCAGGAAAGAGGCAATGTCCTGCCAGGAGAGGGGTCACTGTGGCTCCCGAGCTGGGACTTATCAGGAGAAGCCCATCCCAAAACAGCTGTAGAAGCTTGGTGAACTCCTCTCCCCCCGACCACAGAGCAATAATTTAGGCTTTCTGTATCAGACATTTTTAGAGATCTTAACCATAAGCTCCTGGGGAGTTCCCAGTTGTATGCTAGGCTGATCACAGGGCAAGATGCTATTTATAATCTACGGTATTAAGCATTCACACAGAACAAGGGTAAATGTTACAGCACTGCTTAAGCAGCCTTCTTGTTTCAGCTAGCCTTGGGCTGGTCTGGTAAAACCAGCCTTTGGGCCTCCAGCATGTATCTGAGGACCAGAAGATAAGGAGGGAATCTCAGGAACAAGAGCTCTTTGACAGGGCTGCTGCCGCTTTCTGGCTCTAGCTGCATTTTCTTCCTCGTCCACGCCAGGAACTTAAAATTCTAGCTTATAAGACAGAAAATACCAAGTACCTGATGACAAAGAAAAACAGTAAATCTAACAGTTCTGAGGCTTTTCTTGAGATGTTTGGGGAGTTTAATTCATTAAGTGGTAGAAATAGTTCAGTATCTAGAATGGTATGAAAGCTTGGAGTACCACCAACCAGAAATTGGAGTAGAAAATGAACTGAACTGTTTCACAGTCCCACTCAAAAACAGTCTGAACTCTTTTTTTTGCTTTAAAAAAGCCAGTTCTCCTACCACTAAAAACCAAACTGGGACACTTCAGATAACTTGTGTTTTAAACAGTTAAGTGGCAATAATTTGTCTACAGTCAGTTACCCAGTGACCATTCCATTTTGATCTATTGATTGTAGGATTAAAATGTTTATATTAGAGGAGAGATGAGAAAGAGCAAGCTGCATCCCCAGGGACAAATTCTGCTCTTTTCAACCTGCATAGCTGAAGGATAGACATGTCTGACTGAAGGGACATATGACATTTTAAAAACTGTCCCAGGTCCCCTGACAGCCTTTGCCTGTTTGGAAAGCATCTTTGGCTCCCAGGCAGTTGCATAACTACTGTGCATTACTGAGGGAGGTGCTCCATTATTTATTAAATAGCCAAATAAACAGTCACATAAATTCACTTTGAACCATCAGAGAAAAAAAATGAAATTTTTGCCTTTGGGCAGAGCAGCCTTTCCACACGTACCTCTGGTTTGTCAGGGGTTTTTTTTTGTCTTTTCCAAAATATCCTTGCATATTTAAACCATGATGGGACTTGCTGAATTAATCTATGGCAAGGCATTCATTTGTCCCTTCTCCCACTTAAAGTTCATAGAAAACACATGTCAGTCTTGCTATTAAACAGGAAACTTATTCCAAATGCACTAATAATTCCTCGCTTGGTCAGTTCACTTCCTTCAAGTAAACTATGGTCAGTGTGTAGCCACTGCCCTGACCTGGGCTGTGGACATCAGGGAGATAATCTGATGTACTGTTTCCCATTAAAACTAGAAATTTTTAGTCACTGCCCAGTTTTCCAAAGGCTATATTTCCAGGGAGTTTTATGTAGGAGCAAGGGCTTGGAAAAACCCTTCTGACCTGCAGAATATGGTCCCTCTCCACCAGAGGCAATGGCAGTATACATGTTCTTTCATAAACCAAGGGGCAATGAGGACTTTCCCTCTATATTTTTGCTGTCAGGCTATTCCAGACCAGCAAAACTTGGAAGCTGGAAATTAAGGGGTAAAAAACAAGAAAAAAAATACTGTAGCATATCATTGTTACTGCTTAAAGCAACCTAATGTTCCCGGCCATCTTCCCCGGGTCACCATTTTTAGTTCTCCCAGCTCAGCTGGGTATTGCAAAGTGATTAGCCCAGATGCTTAACCTCAATTCTGGGTGCTGCAGATTGCTTCTATGAGGAGGAGAAATTGACGTTTTAGTCAAGACTTTTTCTAGCACAGTCTGATTTTTCTTAAAAAGCACCAACATGTGTCCTGCTTCCCCCAGTGCCATGAGGCTGCTCACCCCTCGAAGCCTCTTGCTGGCCAAAACTGCTCAAAAAACTTACTGCTCCTTGGACTTTTCCTTCACCTGATACCACCTCAATTCTGTGAGTGTCAGATCAATTGTCATCTTACTTGTGGGGGGATTGAACTATTCTCTCATTTAATCCTTAGATATGGTATCTACCATCTTCAGAATGAAGACACAGTGAAGTATATGATTGCTCACAAATATAAGACATACTGAAAGAGTCGCCCCTTTTTCAGCATACATATGTTAAATCTCATAAACTCCAGCTATCCATACCTCCCTGTCATCCCTCAATTGAAATATTTCACCACAAATATTACCAAACCCCGGGATATTTTCTTTTCCTGTTGCTTACCCAGATATTAATTGACAAAGGACCTTCCCCTTTGTCCTGTGGTCAATTATTCGCTTCCGCGTATCCCTCACTGGGGGTCTCATCAAAAGCTTGCTGTGAAGCTGAGTGAACGATGATGCTTTTTGAACATCTTTTCTAGCAAACCCTAACAGCTTTCTGCTTCACAGAAAGAGTGTTGGTTTGGTAGTGTGCATTCAGCTGCACAAAGCATAATGCAAGTGAGATTTTGGTGGTTTCTCCATAGACACATTATCCTGGCCTGCAGGACCACCCATTGTACCCCATTGCCACAGATACGCCCCACTGCCCTCTCCTCAGAAGAAAGGACTGCACACCTGATCCTCATTTACAAGAACGTGGCCTGACAGGGTGCTGTCAGAATAGAAGGATTTAAAAATAATTTACAGCTATTTTGGGGTCCTGTTACAGAGACAAAGTAGGACCAGTGAATATGAGAATTTATATTTCTTACTTTCAGTGTATCATCTATTTCATTTATTTCAGGGTTGCTGAATGAGTAATGTGTTGTCCCAGTGGAATCCTCTAGAGGAAATCTGGAAGATCTACCACCCACTGCATTTTTCAAGTAGCTCTGAGATACATCAGCTGGTATCAGTCATCTGATCTCCTGTAAAAGAGGCCTGAAAGATGACTTCCCATACTGTCTTCCTCAGTTCACCATGATACAGCTCCCTTCTCCCTTTGCTACGCTTCTTAAATGGTCTTCTTGGCAGGGATGACACACACTGCCTCTTGCTCCTGAGAGACTGAAGTAATTTGTAGCTATTATTTACCCTAATATCTCTGTCTCTTTTACACTCATATCATTTAACCTTTCCCTTTCATCTTTATGCCTTATGTGGCAATGTCTGCTCCATTCCAAGTTACTTCTGCTGCTGGGATGGGTGTTTCTTTTTACACATGAAGGAGATTTGGGGAGGAAGAGGGAGGTTCAGGATTTAATAAAACCTTGGATTGCTGCCTGATCATCCAAATTTTGCGCTTTTTTTCCCACTGCCCAGATTGTACAGGGCAGCTGTGAGAGGAAAGAAAATGAAGGATGATGCCAGTATACCTCTCTGGTTTTCATAAGAAAAGTGGAGGTCTGATTTGAGGAGGAAGATGAGAGAGGCTGAGCTCTGGAGGAAGAGGAGACATAAAACCAGGTAACCAGTGTGCCCACACACTGCATGCTGTCATCCTCCCCATGGGAGAGAAAAGCAAAGCAGAGAGGTACCTATTTTAGGATGTGCTTCTCACATTCCCAACACAGAGAGAGATGCTGCTGGACTGCCAGCCATAGGACAGGGGGCCACTGCAGAGACAGAAGCACTGTATAAATTAGGGCAATTCAAAGCCCACAAATCATCGGGAGAAGCAAAGGAATTAACCCCGATTATTAGTAGAGACTAGAGACCAAATGTCAAAGCCAAGGGCATACAGCTCCATTTGGGGCTGGAGATTTTCCAGCTGACTGTAAAAGCAAAGAAAATACGGTGCAATCCTAGGCCTCCAGATGGAGAATGGGGTTAATCCGCTAGAAAAAAGGTACATAAGTATCCAAAATCGGGAAAAGGAGAAAGCAGATTTCTCCTACCCAATCAGAATAGAGAATAAAAGATACAGAATTAAAAACTGAAGCCTCATATGGCCTATTTTGGATGTATGGTATATGGAGCAATTTTTTTGCTGGCTTCCACCGACTTTAATACTCTAATCATTTAGTGAAATGGAGAGTTGTTGCAAAGGAACTGCAGCTCTCTTATCCAGTCTACTAGAGTATCCTGTTACAAGGTGGCAGCTGCATCACTAACTGCTGCTGATCTTGTCCACTGGTGCAGAGGCCATATTCTGCTGGAGATTTCTGTTTCTGGCAGCGTCCCCATGTTTCTGCCTCCTCTTCCTGTGGCCTCCTTGCTGCATGCGGGTTGTAACGCCAGGCGATGTGTCAGCAGCACAAGAAACAGGCTGGTTGGTGTCCACAGAAAGAGACTGAAAATGGGCACAGCAGTTTTTAGACCATGGGTAGCTGTTATCTTAGCTTGCACAACAGCTTGAGGGGAAAATTGAGAGCAAATCAAAGGTGGCTTATTTTTCCTTAAACTCAAAAAACAGGCAAGTGGGCCAGTTTCTTAATAGCTTGGCTGTGCACACCCTCACATGTGCTCTCCCACAGAAACGCACAAACACAGTTTTATGTGTGGTGTAATGGGATGCCTCCACCAGTGAACTGAGAGTGAAAATTAATCTGATTTGATGGCAAAACTACAAGTATATTAGGAACAAAACTGAATAGAGAAAAGAAATCAGGCCATTGTCATAAAATGTTGGCCTGTGCTATTACTTGGATAGAAGATCACCAAAATAAAAGCAAGTTGTTCCAGAAAATAGTTTTGGTGATTTAGTATATAGTATACTTCCAAGTCAATACTGAAGTCTTGCTCCAGCAGATGATTAGGAAAAGCTATGCTGTTCGAGGCTTTGTAAAAGAATGTGCTCTTTAAAAGGTCCCATGGCACCTTACGCGTGAGTAGAAGATATTAATCAAGGTGTCCAGAACAAAATCCGTATCTTCACTATTATACTCAGAAGATGCTTAGAGTTCCCTGCAGTTTGTCATTGTTATTTTCTTTCCTGAATTATTGGGTGCTGTTGCTGTGTTCCGTTCAGCACTTTCCTAGATTTCACCCTGCAAGTGGCTGCATTCATTAATGAAAGAAAGCACATTACAGCATGCCTTCCCAATACTCGGGACTGACTTATGCAAATATTCCAAGAGTTGCTTTTATTCTACAAGACTGTGGGCACTTATGTCCACTCAAAAAAGCTACTTTTCCAAGCTTTATTAAGTTTATGCAAAATGCTATTGGAGTTCAATCTGCATTCATCTTCTTACAAAGTCTTAGCTCCTAACTCAGCAAAGCACTTCAAACAGGTTAATGATCCCACTGATTTCAACCCACAAGTAAAATTAAGGCTGTATTTCATTAATTGGCTAGATCAGCAATTTATTTGTCTGAGCTCCAACTAAGCATGCCTCAGAGGAGCCACTGGAATCTTTAAATGACTCATGTCAGTCTGAGTAAAGGCTGAAAACTGCATTTGTCCCATTTATTCATTAGAGACTTGTGAAAAATCCCAGCCTCAGCATGGTCAGTGCATGATTGGACTGTAGCAATGCCAAAATTCTCCTCCAGCATTCAAGTTCCAGTGTGCCTGGGTGTTCCCTCTTGATTTGTAATACTGCCCATGTAATCATTTCTTTCAAATGCAGAGGATGAAAGCTGAGCTTTGTTGGGCACCCTCATGCAGGTTCCTGTTTGTTAGATGTTGTTAACTGTCGAAATAGTATATTGCCTGTGAAAATACCATTTAAACAAACCTGACTTTTTTGATCTGCATCATTATCTCAGGCTTCCTTAATGTCACTTTCAAGGGTAATAAGGTGATACTCTGCAAGAGTTAGAACCAGCAGCAGGAAGTTTGTACCAACTGAAGGGTTAAAATAGCTCCCATTGCATCAGCCTGAGAGAGCAGTTTAGGAGGGGACAGTGTTTTATCCTTCCTCCAAGGCTCATCACTACCTCTTTGGTTCAGGTACACTGACCTCTGCAGTGTCAGTGATGCTTGCCTTAATTGTCTGCCTTGCAAGGGTTCAGATAGGCCTTCCCATGCTTTCTCTCCTACTGCACTTAATCTTGGCAGGAACACCCCATAAATATACCCAAAGCTCACTTATTATCCTTTAAACCTTCACGAAAGTTTTCCTTCACAATGCTAAAAAGAAAACTGAGCTCTTCAGCCCCAGTCTGCAGCTGCCATAGCTGCGCAGGCTGGCCACGCCGCCTCGTTACTCCCTCCAGTCCCCACCAGTCTCTAGCTGCATTCCTCTGTAGGTCCCCAGTCTGTGCATTGTCTAACTGGGGCTTCAAGTGCACTTGGATGGTGCATGGGGCCATGCAATCCTGTTCAGTGCCTGGATTTGGGTGCTTACGTAGCATCTGTGCCTGTAAACCCCTATACTGAAGAGGAAAGGCAGGGCTGTCTTGGCAACAAGCTGGCCAGCCACCATGTCTTGGGAGGGTGTATTCCTTCAGCCCTCCTGCTGCAAGGAGGCTCAGAAGGAACGGCATGCAGCTCTCCTGCTCTCACATGCAGGTCTTGCTTGCAAATTATGCCACAATCTGTATTCCTGGTGCCATGCCACCTTGGTTTGTGGACACAATATCACTGACACAGATCTTCAAAGAGCCGAGCCCAGCCACTGCTGGCCCTGGTCGCAGGATGGTTGGATGGTTTCCGGACACCCCCTGCGAGTGCAGTCACTGGGAGGAATGCTGGGAAAGCCATGCCAGCCAGGAGCACCGTCACGCACCTGTGCTTGGTGGGCTCACTGCAGATTCGGTCACAGCATCTCCTTGTCTCTACTGCAGCTGGGGCCTGCAGGAGCTGTGGGAAGGGCTTCCTCCTGCACCAAGAAAGCAGCATTGCTTCCCACCCCTGCAGCAAATGGACACTCCCAAGCTTGGAAAGCTGCCATGTCCTCAACCTCCTTCTTTCCCATTGAACACCTCTCCCCAGCACGGGGGGACATAAAATTTATGGTCAGAGCTGGTCCAAAACCCAGGTGCCATCTGCCACCAGGCAAGACACAACAGTTAGCTGCCCTGTATTGGCATCCAAGGCACAGGACAAGGTGCTAGAAAGGGAGAAGTAGAAAGTGAAGTTTGGCTACTCACCAAATTAAGTGCAGTAACAACAAAATTACCATCCATACGGCAATCATTTCATGGCCCCAAAGCTGTAACCACACTGCTGTTGTTAAAAAGAGGACATAAATGGAAGATCAATTCCAGATTTATCACAGAAGGGAATTAAGCGTATTCCTTAGCTATAATGACTTATGAGGTCATCATGGCTCATGACATATTCTCCACTTTTGTCTTTCTTGAAGAGATGCTTCATTGTAGAAGAAAACTGGCTAATGTGCAGAATTTTATGTGATTATGACTGTGCATTTTTCCTGTACTAATAGTATTTGAATGACAGAGAGATAAAATGAACATCTATTCCTTAGTCCTTGCACTATAGGGTTGCTGGTGCCCCCCACAGTATCATTAAAAAAAAATATAGGGGAGGGCTTTTTACTGCTCTAATCACCTCTCACTTGTGCTGGAAATAGCTCAGCCTGGACTATCCAGGCAGTATGCATTCATCAGAGCTGCTTTATATCAGGCCAAGCAGAGGTCAGGCTCCTCAGAAGATCAGATAAAAGCATGGTTTGCCTTAACTTCTTGCTGTTAGTTTTCTGCATATTCTGACTTGGACTCCTCTTCCTACTGCAATTATCACCTTTCAAAATTTGGGGATTGCTAATGCTTTTATTTTCAAAAAGAGAGGAGAGTGCTACAAACCTAAACCCTACCTCCAGTGTAGCCTGACTTTTGCATTGTCTAAAAAAAATACAAGGCTTGATGTAACCAACAGCTGAAAACCAACTGCAGTCGGTATGCCAATTAGCATGGTGATTATATCCATCACATGTACATGGACACCTCTTGCCAGTGAAGTAATTGATTACATGCACAAATCAGGTGAATGATTACCACAGAGATTTTCATTGTCAGTAAAACAAAACAGGGCTGCAGAGGGCCATGGGGCTGTGGGGCAGGGCAGGGAGAGGCAGGGGTCTCAGCGCCTTGCGTGTTGCCCCGGCTTCATCCCTGTGAGGGTGGGAAGCAGTGCTGGAAAAGTGAGAGCCTGCAGTGCCTGCCAGGGCACATAAGTTTTGGAAGCCCGATTTGCACGGTGTAGTGGGACTACTCTAGCAAAAGTTTCACCATCACTTGAAGGAGTCTCTGAAAACCTAACTTTCTCCCTGCCATGTTACACTAATAGTTATTAGGGAGTTACCAAGGCCAGGGACACAAACACTCCGTGATTTCTGATCACATATTGGGACCATTTTACAGCCATTTTGTTGGCTTCTTTTTTGTGCAGATCTTTTATTTTTTTTTAATTGCTATGCTCTTAAAGTGAAAATAATGGGGCAGGATGCCTAGTGAGAAAGTCTTGTCCTGCCGATAGTCTGTCAGGCAGATGTTTTTCTTTCCTGGCTGCACAAAGTGTTGTGGCAGTTGGGAGTGAGCAGACCTCCACGATGCTCAGGGCAGGAGCAGGGAACAGCTGAGGCAAGTTAGGACCAACACAACAACAGTGACGAAGTACATTTCCAAACACAAAATGCATCTAATTCCCTTTCAGTAATAGTTTCTTGTTAAGCCATCAAGCACACTAAATGTAATCCACATGAAATTTTACTGGAGAGCTACAGAGAAGTGGGGAAAGCAGTAAAAAAGGCTCCTTGCTGCAGATTTTAGAGGGCAGTACTGCCCATGTTTTTCTTTTAGACAGAGATAAAGGAAAGATTTCCCACGGGCAAAAAATATGCCCCCCTGAGAACCTGATAAGCTCAACATTGGTGCTCACATCCTGAGAGGTGGCTGGAAAGACCCACTTTGTGGAAGGGCTTTTCAGCTTTGGCCCGTTATCTTCTCCACCCTGACACACTGAAAGGTGTCCCATTTTGTACCTAGTCAAAGCTTGTTTTATCCCAGAACTTGAAGCTCTTCCAAGTCATACTTACTGTCAGAGAGAGGTTAAACAAACAAACTAAACCCCAGGGAGATCCTGGCAATCTGTGCAGAGGCAGCAGCAGTCTGTCTTCCAGAAGAAATCCCATGCCAGCCATACTATTTCATCCCTGCTCATGCTACTAAAAACCATCCCACCTCCCTCCCATGTGTTCACGTGTGATGCCCTGGTGTGCAGCTGTCTACAACAGCCACCACAGACCCTCAGCTTCTGACACAAAAAAAGTAATTGCATATGAATTTTTGTTGATGTCCATGACTTCGAAGTAAGACATCCCATGGGAATCTTTCCCTTCCAACTTCCCCATCCCCAAATGGTTTCTCTGTGAGGTTCAAACCATGATCCCATCAGCAATTGACATGCAAAGTGAAGTTTGTAAAGAGGGGTGATGGCTTTACTTTAGAAGAGGAAGAGTTTAAAAACACTTGTATCTGAACACCTACCCAAGCCCTCTGTGTTTGTCAGTGGAACAGTCCTTGTTGCGTTTCACACAATTCTCTGACTGTCTTGGATGCTGGGCTACATTTCCCCCCTTTTACAGGTGTTTATGGTAGGATACGTGCTTTGGTTAGACGTGGAATGGCATAATATGCCTCACGTGATATTGCAGTCCAAACTTCATACAGCAAACTGGCTGTTATGTGACCTTTAAGCATAACACCATAAATCCAATTGCTCCTCCTGCATCAGCTGAAAAAAAAAAAAAACAGTCGTGAAATGGTACAGCGATACAAGTGCTAAAGACTGGCACTCCAGAGGCCAACCACCTTTGCAATGAAAGAGGAATATGGCTATAAAATCAGATTGAAATATTTCTAATCATATAATCTTGTTCAAGACTTATGAAAATGCTCATGTTTTGTTCTGAGGAAAGACAGTCCCATGAGGCTTGAACACTTCAGAGGGTTTCAACCAGGAAGCATAGCTCCCTGGGAATGTAATTTGAGCGATCAGCTCTGTGAGGGCCACATTGTGGAATGACGGATCTAAGTTATGTCCATGTTTGTACATGCCACTACGGCAACCGTAAATCACATCTTCACCCCCAAGGTATCAAGTACAAGTTCAGAGCCTCAATGCACTCACACTGCCACCTCGACACAGGCACCCGTCCTTAAACTAAAAATAGAGAGAATGTTGGACCGAAAGGATGTTCTCCTCATGCTCGTACTTAGCACAGAGGCTTTCCATCCAGACATCTTTCATGAGAGCATTATCATCTCCCCTAAAAAAGATGTAGTAGAATCCAAATCCATCCAAACTTTGCTAAACCCCAGGATTAGGAGTATGATTTGTGTGGAAGTGACAAATCTCAAAAGCATGCCAGAATCTAATAGGAACAACTAGAATCACTCAGCTAAACACGTTCTGCTGGGCCCTTGGCAAACCACTCTCTGCCCTCATGCACACAGAGAAGTAGATTAGAGAATCAAAAGGGGTGTATTACAGTCTCAGAAGCTGGAGCTGGTTATAAGTCTATTAGCATAACAAAAAGGAATGTACCAGGGCAGGAGAGCTGCCAAGGGGAGCGCTGGTAATTGCAGTTGCAGGAAGAGCAAACAGAGCTCCTGCAGGGGCTGGCAGCAAGAGAGCACAGTGAAAGCCAGCAAGGGCTTCCAAGGGCTTTGGGGGAAATGGAAAACACTTATTCTTTCTGGTTTGATCCTGTGCAGTTGTGTAGAAGGACAAAGGAGTTTGCTCAGCATTGACCACAGGAAAGAGTCCTATGTTTCCAAAGGACTGGCTGTTTGGGCAGGGGATGAGGAGGAAAGCAGGTGTCTGAATCTACATCTAGTAGCCACCAGTGGAGCAGCACGTCAATGGATCTGTCAAAGTGCATTTTCCTATCCCAGCTGGCTCATGACAGAGAAGTCAAGGCCAGTGTACTCCTGGCCAGCAGCTATGTGCCCCCACCCACCCACCCCTCCACCAGCGAGACCCTCTNGGGAGGAAGAGCAAACGCAGTGAAACCAGAAGGGAAGCTGAAGAGCAGGAGAGCAGGGGAAAAGGCATCACTCACAGGCAGACGCCCACCCTTTTGAGATGATCAGCTGGGGCTGGCCGGCAGCTATTTGTGCTCTAGCCTCAATGAATTATTTCATTTATTTCAGGACAAAGAAAATGTTTTGTTCAATCAAACATATTTTTGGTTCAAAATGGGAAATGCTACTCTTGAAGGCCTGTTTTCTCTTCTTTAAAAAAGAAAAAAAAAATCACACTTTCAAAAGTCCTCTCTCCCTACCCAGGATTAGCTGCTCATATAGAAGTATTTGCCAAACATGACCTGAATTTATCAAATATTTTATCATACCTATAACTGATGGGTTTTTTGAGAGTTTATGACTGAAGGGCAGAAACAATGACCCAGTTTAACTTCTCATCAGACTTGCACAAGATCTAGATACAGCCATCTCCCACACCAGCACAAGTCTGGGGCCTCCTCCCTCCTGCTGGACCGGGCAGTTATTTCAAGCTCTCCACAGCTAAGGAAGCCAGAAGCACTTTGTAGCACTTCTGTGCAGATTTGCACCCTGTCCACAGCTCTTGCGCCCTGTGGGTACCTCCTGGAGACACAGCACCCACAGGAGGGCACGTGGGAAGTAATGTCTGGGCAGAAGCTAAACTACATAGCCCCAAGCTACATACTATCCTTGCAAAGAGTAGCATATGTTTGTCTGGGTGTCTGTACCAGGAATAGCAGAAAAACAAGAGGGAAGGCAGGAAGCAAGCACTTGACCTGACTGAAAGACAAGGGAGAAATTTAGAGGCCAAGAATTGCTTGAAAAGTTGTGATCACAAAGTAGGTCTCCTGCTGTTTGCCTCCACCTGAGCTGAGGGTGGCAGGGTTGTGGTAAACAGCAATGGTTTAACGACACCTGACTCCATTGCCTATTTTCTCCAAGAGCAAACCACACATGTGGAGAGCCTTTGGCCACCCATCTGGGTCACACTGGAATAACAGCATGATGGGAGTGGGTGTCTCATGATGTTATTTATTGGGCTAAACATGTCAAGTAGTGCAATGAGGCTTACACACTCAGGTCAGTTGTGTTGTTATTACAGCTTGTACCACTCAAACAACTCCCTGTGCACCACTTCAAAAGTTCCCTGGCCTGCCACGTGACCTCCGAGCAAGTGAGCCAAGGTTTTTAACAATATCTATTTTCCTCTGTTTCACAGGTCAGTGCTCGTTATAAACTGCCAGTATTCTCCCAAAAGATTTATTGTGAAAGGCAGCATAGAAAACATTTGTGCAAAACAAACAAGCAGCACATTGCTTCTGTTTAGGAGGGACTCTCCATGTGATGTAGGTGCAAAAAAATTTCCCTGCTTCAAAACACACAGTTTATCTATGCAGGATCATGATCCCATAATTCCTTGCAGCATTTCAATGGCACTTACATAGAAAATGGTCTGTTCACTTGCAGAACAAGCAGGATTGGGAGACTAACTGCACTGATTCCAGGCAGTACTTTGCCAGTGCAAACTTGTGAACTGTTAGCAGCCAAATACTCTTACGATTTATTCAAGCCAGGGAACTACTACCTACCAGTTCAGGTCATATTTCTTCTCCTGTTCCTCTTTAAATTATGAGCTTCCACAGGGCCAAGTTGCTTGTGTGTTTATTTTCTTTAACCAGCAAGTGCAGCTGGCAATAACTTTTTGGGTTGTCTGGCTGTGAACTTCACATTTCAGCTCCTTCTGTGTTGCCCACTGTTGTTTCTAGCTGATGTCAGTCAAAACCCCAAACTGTGTTTCTACCATTGCTTGGAGCAGAACTATTCTTACACAGACCTCTACCAGTTAAAACAATGCGAAGGAGTACTTCTATAAATACTTTTATTGTTGGCATAGATGATTTACTGCCCACTTAGCTAATCCCTATAAAATAGCACAGCTGAACGCCTTTAAGTTGCATGCATACAGATGACTAATTAAATACACAGTTAAATGACTTGACCTGGCACAATTCTGACCATTAAAATCATTAAAGAAATAGAGCTTGCAGTTCCCTCAAGGCAAAGTCTTCCAATGAATAATTTTAATGTTGCAATGGATGGGGGCAGTTTGGGACGAACAGGGTACTCACAAGCCAGAGGGACAGCCAGCACCTTGGGAACTGGCTACCTGACCCCATCTCTCAGCCAATGACCCCAGCTTCTTGCTCTGTGCCATGGAGACCAGGGTAGCACAACACAGGTGGTGCTGGGACTGGGGCAAAAGTTAAAAGAAAGCAGCCAGAAGTATTAATTTGTATTTTCTCAAAACTTCAGCTGAATTCAAGCTTTTCAGTATAATGCCCGGTTGCAACTGCAGTAGGGGATCAGCCAGCACCACAAATGAACATCCCTCTGCTCCTGACCCGAGGCCTCAGTGGTCCCAGCAGGAGCACGGTCAGGGCCATGTTGTGACTGGGGCTGGGGTGCCACAGCTGGCCACGCAGGACTCCGCGCCAGCACCTAACATCACCTTTGCAGGCTAAACCATGGGCATTCCCGGGCTGAAACTTCAGTCTGGCTTGGACTATTTGAATAACTACATTCTGGTGACAAGAAGGAGAGTTTCATTAAAACAGGAGCATCCTTGAAAGGATGTCAGTCTGTGCTTTCGTTAGAAAGTGTTTCTCTGCAGTTTCCATCCTGAAGAGTCTGCCACTCACCCTCATGTTCATTGCTGCTGTGTTCATGTGCGCTAGGCTGGAGTAGCCATCTTGTTGTCACTAAGTGCAGTTTAGCCTCGGAAATTACTGTACTTCTACTTACTTAAACAGACCTAATTCTTCAACAGAAGTACTGTTTCAACAGAAGCAATTAAAAAGCTCTGCCATTGTGGCAAGGCACCTGCTTCTATCAAAACTTCATTTAGCTTATCGTTCTGCTTGACTTTCTGGAGTAATTTTTGAACAGGCAGGGTTGGTTTTTTTTCTACTGAGAACATTCCTCTTTAAGAAGTAACAGTATTAATTAGAAATGTTCTTGTGTCATACAGTTTGTAAACCCAAGCTACCATGAAATTTGTGACTTTTTTCAGAGGACAGTGAGGTGAAGCTCTCTTTATTTTCACCCACTAATTACCAGGGGAAAAGAAGCACGACAGACATAAAAATGTTACTGAACTTATAAAAGAGATAACGAACTATGCCATGTCTACGAGGGTGATAATGCCATTAACAGAGCCTAAGCCAAATATCTTAACAAAGCTATTGTAGCTGTAGCCTATATAAAGGTGACCATATGGGCACCCAGGGGGAAATGAAGGCAAATGGAAATCTGATTTATGTTTACTGAACTCAGCATGAAGTGTTGTTTTGATTTCATAGGAAATTCACTCTTTTTGTAAACAATCGCACTAATAAATGAGGCATTGGCTAGAGGGTTTACTGACAACAGCTTTCTGGGTTTCTTTGTAAAGAGAACACATAGGGCAATATGTGTTTAGTTGCACACATTCCTATTTATTCACCTGCCTGCAAGGCTCAAGTGGTGAAGCCATGGATCGATAAGCCAGCCACCACCACCCATCCCATGTCTCGCTGCTGATGAAGACACACGGTGTGGACATATCCTGGTACTGCTCCACTGCAAGTAATGGCAGTGACTGGTTTTTACAGGGATTTGGCAGATAGAACCTCCCAACGTATTTCTGAAATCAGAACTTCTGTAAATGTTGATATTGGTGAAACTACCTGATAAACCACTGACAGCAAGCATTTTCCTCTGCTTTCCCAACTCAGGATAAGCCAACTGTTTCTCTTCAGTGGCAGGGTGTTGACTCTAGCCATCCCAATGACTGGGCCAAGTTTGACCATATGGGCAAGGTGCACAAGGAGCCTCTCTGAAATGTTTAGCAGTGACATGTCAGGTGAGGACAGCCCACAGCAGCGGTTTGTCTGCGCGTGGGCAGAGCAACAGCAGCTGCAGCTGCAGAATGACCTGAGGCAGAAAGCACTAGGTCTATTACAGACTGCATGCAGCATTTTGAGTTACATCCTGAAGTGAGCTGACATCCAGTATAAAGTATGTGGAGCCTTTATACTTTTATGGGTCTGCCTTTTCACAAGCATCCACTTATTCCTTTCAACATAAAATTCTGTCCTTGATGTTCTGGGAGCTGCATAGCCGAAACATTTATTCCTGCCAGCTTTACTGCTGCTCTGATAGCTCTAGAGACTTTTTTCCAAATGTACTTTACCTTTTCTTAGAAACATAATAAAAGGTATTTCAGAGAAAATATTTACCTCTGAAACAGCCTGGGTTAATGTGAGTAACAGAAAAGCTGAGAATGAGAAGGAAAAAAAAGCTTTCACCAACCTCACATGAGGCCATGGACTCACCAGCAGGCAATGGGTTGGAGCTGACACTGATCTTCTCCCAGCTCAATGCCCAGTCCTCAGTCTATGAGCAGGAATTAAGGACTCTGAAAGGCTTTCACTTGGCACAAGAAGGCCCTGGAGCAGAGCTGGGGAAGACCCCATTGTCTGCAGGTAGAAACCATCCTCTGCAGCTTCCCAAATAAGATAACGATATTACTGACTACCCAGGGAACAGGAGCAGCATGTCATTAGCTATATGGTCAACAACAGCTATATATCATATCATAATGGCATGCCCCACTAAAGACTAGAGGCATTTGTGCAAAAAACCTTGCGATTCACTGGTTTGGTATCCATCCTTCCTTTCATGAGAATGGTTGAAAATATGTAAATAAATTAATCATTTCATGCAGATATTCAGAAGATGTTGATGAAGAGCAGTCAGTAAATGTTTGCAGGAGCATCTGCACCAAAAGTGGCCTTCTGTTTATTGTCTGAATTGTAAATTCATTGAAGGTTTATGAATATTGGCTGAAAATTCATGAATGCAAACAGACTATATGTGATGCTTATCATCTGATCAGGAAGCTGACACAGTGCTGCACTGCTGAAATGCGAAGAAATGAATGCCAAATATTCATATTTACCTTTCTCTGGAGGCCATTCCTAGTTGTGTCTGTTTGCATGTATGGCTCATAGAAGGTGAAACATAAACAACCTCACAAAAACCTGACTTCACTGGGCATAATTTGCAAACAGAAATTAGACTGCATTTTTTAAATAAGTTGTGTCTAGTTCAACTGTGAATAGTTGCCTGACTCTAATAATAACTGGCCAACAGAGATCAAATAGCAAGTATCATATTCAGTCATGAATCCAGTCTAAAAATAATACCCTTAAAACCTTTTGGGATTAAACTCCGACATATTCAAAGGAATCACAATTGCCTCCTGGACAATCTGGGAGCAGAAAATGAGACAAAATGCACTGAATAAATTATTCACTGTGAATTGTCCCCTTGACTCTAACGTTGACAAGATGCTTCTTAGGAAGTCCCTTTTAAAATAGATAATATAAAGCTACATATCAGAAAAAAGGGAGTCTGTGAAGAGTCTTCTTTTAACAATGAAGAGCCCTGAATTTTCTGCAGAGCCAAAGTTTGTTTAATTACTATTTCAAGGAATGAGGGGGAGAAAGCAATACTGAAAAAACCCCACAGTGTTATGTTTCACTGAGTCTTTTCTTCACCTTTTAATCTCCTTTTTCCTTCTCACTCACTGACAGTGAGACCCCCCCATACTATTGGTTCCAGATTTCGGTTAGATCCAAGTCACAATTTCTGTTTGATGCTTTTGTCTTTCCCTGTTCATATAATTTTGCTGATTGCCCTCTCTGGCAATTACTTTGGGCTTTTTACAGAGTATTAATATCTCCAAACTTTCTTCCTACCAGTTCAATTTTAATTTCGTCTCACAAGCAGAATCATGAAGAACAAGAAATGCCACAATTTACTGCAGTATATTTGAAAATCATTGCTATAAAGTTTTAATTCTGTTTCAAAATTCAGAATTTAACCATACATCAAGTTGAATAAGGATTGGAAAGTATAACACAGTAAAGAGCTGACATGGACTTGTGCCTCATTAACAAGTCTTCTTATAGCTACTTATGCTTTTATGCCACTCACAAGGCCCTGGGGCTCCATGCAAGGGAAGCTGCAAGACGGGGGGAACTGCTACCACAAGTGGGGGGCGAGGGGCATGGCATGTGGCGTGCTTGCCGCCAGAGTGAAAGGCATCTCACGCACCTGCTTTACGGCCGCGGCATGCCGCAAGCTAGCATTGACATGGTCTGGCTTGCGGCATACCGCAGGGCAAGGGATGGCATGCGAGACACCGCGTCCCCGGCCACGTGCATGCCGCCAGCCGGGGCCCCAAGCCTCCTCACTTTCCCAACCCTGCCAGCTGCTGACAAGCAGCACGGTCAGATGGAATGTTCAAGGGAGACGTTTTGTGATCTTTCACCTACTTGTCAGCTATAACTTTAGGAAAAGGAAGGTGGAAGACTGTTAATCTAGACCATAAAATAATATTCCACATTATTAATATAAGATGTGCTACTAAGGATGCTAT
The DNA here is from genome assembly GCA_013389905.1 of Sula dactylatra. Classification (NCBI taxonomy): domain Eukaryota; kingdom Metazoa; phylum Chordata; class Aves; order Suliformes; family Sulidae; genus Sula; species Sula dactylatra. The sequence goes on from WEKW01024306.1 coordinate 106,463, forward strand.
TTCACCTTAGTATTTCACGGTGGTAATGCAGCTACTTTAGCCTTCATTGGGTGAACAGTGTGGTTGGTGGACGACCCCACAAAAGTCACGTTAACTGTACAGGAATTGCTACAGCTGGTCACAAGATGAAGCAGCCCAGTATATTCAGAGCCCACACATATTCAGAGAAGATGTGGAAAAGTCTGCCACAGAAGAAAAATCATGTGAAAAGACAGCTTGTTCATAAAGATGTGGCCAACTGCAGAAGGAAGGTAGCAGCAGAAGCACTCTTCAAATTGAACTTCTGGTGCCACTCCCACAGGAACACCTGCATCTCCTGAAGGACAGGAAGCAGTTCATTTTCTGCAGTGATTATCTGTAGGGCAGAAGGGATATAAGAGCTTCCTACATTGATAGAGACCCTTATAAATGCCAGGCATTGCCCGATCTCATTCCTGAGTCTTCAGCAAGGGAAAGGCTGGTCCTGCCAGGGTCCAGCCTGGTGACTGGCAACCAGGAGCTACATCCTCTGCTAGAAATGCACCCAAACCAGGTGTCAAAAATGTCATGACACTCATCTGATTTCATCTCGGCCTTTGTCTAACTTTCATTTCTTGGAGTGTGTCAGAGCTCAGTAGACCCTGCAGTGGAGGAGAAAAAACCAAGCGTTTTTTGCCTAGAAAAGCTACTCTGCATGGAGAAAAAGAAGGGTTGTGTGAGTGATGGGGAGGTGGATACAGTGGGGTTGCACACGCCTCACCTGAGGGAAGGAAGGGCTCACTCTATGCATTACTGACCAAGAGAGTGGAGTCTGCCATTTCTGAACTGGAGAGCTCAGTACATGGCAGGTCTTTAATATCTGTGGTTCCTTCTTTGCTGCAGTCCCAAGCTTGCTGGAGCAACTGCTGGTAAATCGAGCTGGCCCAGGCTTCCATGCACTGCACTGCACTGAATGCCCAACATTTTTTCAGTTAATTCTTGTATTTAGCTAATTCTTGTTTCCACCCTTGCTGTACCAGGACTCCTCTTGCACCTAGCAGGACACAACATCCGGTAGTTAACCAGGGAAGATCAGCCTGGGTTTGGTTCCCTGCATGTGACTGTGCCATGAGAAGCCAGGGGAGGCAAAGGCAAACTTCAGCTCCTCTTACAACAACTGTGATCATTTCATTCCCTATTCCAGAGCCATGGCTTTTCCCACACACTGGCAACAGTAGTATCTTGCAGCGGGTTTTCAATGCCATTTGGATGCTAGAGCTTGCTATTCTGGTGTCTCAGCTAAATCCTCACCCAAGACAAGACTGCAGATCCTCCCTCTGAATAACGCAGCTAAATGGGGAGCCATTTTTAATGCAGCAAAAGTGATGACGGCTGTGATGTGGGAGGAAGCAGTTATATATGTTGATTCTCCTAAAACAAACCAAAAGGATAAGCTGTTCAAGCCAATGCCACTTGGATCTATAAAGAAAGCAATTACACCCAAGGCTCCTTTGGCACTGACAGAACAGGAGCATTTACAACCAAGCATCTTCTCCCTCTGAGTTACCTGAGGAGGGACCAGACAAGTGCCCATGGCCAGCACCCTGCTTGACCCCTGGCAGCACTGCTGGGTGCCTCCAGTGCACATTGTCTGCCAGTGTGAACATGCTGGTATCTACTGGAAATCCAAGTCCTGACCCCTGTTGCATACAACCAGCCCCCAAATCAAATTCAAAGGTCCTAGGAGGGCGAGAAGAAGGGTCAGCAGGATGCTGCCCAGTGGACACTGCTGCTGCTCAGTGCGTGAGAAGTTGACTGCATGGCACCACTCCAGCTTAATTTGGTGCCTCTGCTGTCTTTTCCACCTCACTCTGGCTGGAGCAGATGGGCTCAGGTCACACCTACGGGCACTCACATCCCCCTGCAACCCCTACAGCTCCCCCCAGGCCTGGCCATGCCAGCAGCAGGATCAGTCGTCACTTGTCAGTTAATGCCGCCTGTGCTCACAGGACCTTCTTGAAGCAAGGATGAGACACCTGTGTTTCTCTTCCTTGCCTTCCACAGTAGCATATAGTTCTAATGAGATCAAATTATTATTATTATTATTANTGAGCCCATTGCTACTACACAAACCTTGCCTTTCTTCACTGTGTTTCATAGCTACATTCTTCTGGATCATATTCTTTATTTCTTAACCCAAAAGCAATACCTCAAATACAGCAAAATATGGTGCATCAGCTGTTCGCAGTGTATGGTGAGCAAGAGAAAGAGAAGAAAGAAGGCAGAGGGATTTCTACTTGGAAAGCCAAGGAAACACTGCTAAAAACTCAGTCTGTTATAGTCAGCTCATCTCCCTGGAGCAGTATGACGTGTCACATTGTCACTAACATCCCAGATCTGTATAACCTGTATCCGGCAGGCACTGTGGGTCCCTACAGGGGGGACTCCTGGGCATCCCACAGGCACCCTGTGGGTCTGATGGCCTCCCTGTAACATCCCCATCCATCCCCATGCTCTGGCTAGAAACAAAGGTCTTTAAAGTAAGGGAGCCCCAAGGCCAGGGTTGCGCTGCTGGGTGGCTTCCCAGAGTCCCAGGCAGTGTGATTACATGATCAGTTGGAAGGTAAAGGAGGCAGAGTGTCTTTTTCCACACTGATGTGGGATCTTCTGGGATGAGAAAGCAATACTGCATGTGGCAATTGGTGTCCTCTCATTCTCCTCATTCTTCCAAAAGCCAAATATCCAGGGAGGCCATGTTGTGTCCCAGGGAAGAGCTGAGACAAGGAGTCCTATGGGTATTTAAAAATAAATAAAATAAATACAAGATTCAAATGACAAAATAACATCCTTAGACTCTTCATCTCCTTCCCCCCTTGCCCTCCCACATATTACTCCTCTATTTGGTTTTCCAATAAAATCAGATATTTTTTGTCCCCTGCAGCCCAGATCTCCAGACACAACACTCAGCATTTCTGTTGATCTCACAGCAGTCTCCAGAGCAAATGATAATTGCCACAGAATTCACCAATTTTTGCTAGAATCATTCCCTTGTCATTTAGCATCTGGAGAATCAAATCATGGCTCTGAAGCAGCACAAGGACCACAAAGATGCCCCCCCTTCCACTTTGTCTTCCAGAGGTGCAGCTCCACTGCCAAAGAGGCAGCGCCCTCTTTCTCTCTCCATCCCCGTTTTTAGCACCCCATCCCTCCTGGTCCTGCCTAGCCACAAGCAAAGAGTACAAAGCTCTTTTTAATATTTTAATGATACAAAACCAGGAGGTATGAATTCTGGCTAAATGTGCCTGTCCCTCCTGACTGTCAGTCCATGAGAAAACTGGATCTTCAGAAAAAGTAGAGAACTTACAACAAAGCTCTGCTCAACATATCTCAGCTTCCAAAGACTTTATTTTCTGAGACAAGAGAGCGATATGTTGATATGCTTTAAACTGCATCAATTTAGTTACCATTTTCACTAATTAGTAAAATAAATTTTATGTGCCCCAAGATGGCATTATTCAATCAACGTCAAATAAAGCTGTCAGAGAAACTCTTCCAGCTCATTGACACATTAATTATACCTTTTCAGACTGCAATAATTTGAATTGAAATTTTTTGAAAATTGAAAGTTTTTTCAAAACTGAAATTTCTGACAGACTTGTTTGTCTGATATTCATTACAATAGTAGAAATCTTGGCTCAGATCTGTGGTGTTTCTATTTCATCTCTCTTCAGCCACAGGCGAAGAGGGACTGAATAGAGGAAGAAATACTGATCATAGGGAAATGATTGGGAAGCTACACTGGGGAATAGCTAACTGTCTAAGTATATTAGAGTTTAAATAGGAGTGCTGGATGAACCATTTTTTTGGTTCATTGGCCAAGACAAGTAATTACATGTGGCTTGATCCAAAGTATATTTATATTTTTTTCCACTGAAATTAACATTTAAAGGAATGATTTCTCTTGGACAATGCAATGACTTTGATATTGAGCATGTTGACATTTTTGTGGTTTACTTGGACTTTTACAAGTCAACAGGAAGTGGAAATCAGTGTTTCTGTCCCACAGGAGGAGGCTGGCATTGCACTGCCCTCAGCTTCAGACAGTTCTGCCCTGCCATGGCACATGGGCCATAGCACACTTCCCCACAGAAGGCACATGTGCTTCTCCCCATATTTTCACTCAATAAACAGAGCTAAATTTCATTTGCTCTTCCAGGTGAAATTGGTGTTTTCATCAGCTTAAGTATACTGCTTTTTAAGGGTGGGAAAGATCTTTACACTAAGCATGTGCAGATGACATGAGGAGGAGTTGAGCTGGGTAAGTGGCTTCAACCAGGAGGGGCAACTTTATATTCAAGAACATAAAGCAGAAGAAAATGGAGACTGAACAAAAAAAAATCAGTTGATACTATGGCAAGCCCAGTCCCTTGGGTCAAATAAGCATCAGTTACAACACACTCTGCATAGCACAGGGAATAGTTAGGCATTAGCAGAAGGATGGGATACAGTATGTAGATGTTAGACATTTCACATCTCTCTGATGCTATGAACCCTTCTCTGGAACAGTTTAATAAGCCAGAATTAATTTTGTACTTTCCCATGAAAATACAAGAGCATTTTCCTTGCTAAAGTTGTCTAGAAGACAAATGCTCCCTCTGAACAAATAACAGGAGATAGCAAAAGTGGAAACTTTAGCCACAACATTGTCAAAGTATAAAAGTTAAATAACTTTTTTAGGTTTTTTGCCATGTGTCAAAGATGTATGAGCTTGTTCCTCAAAATAGCTTGCCTGTACACTTTGTAACACATGCTGGAATTTCCCTTCTCCTCCTCCACACTCGTTTCACCTCTAAATTCAAACACTGATGAGCACAAACTGCACAAGACTGCGATATTATAGTAATACTTCAGATAATTCAGTTGTGTAGTTAAAAATATGTGCTTTCAAAAAGATACTTAAATAAATGTGGTAGATTTGCAAATCACCTTGTGATGTATGTTGCCCTCTTCATGTTATACAATTTATAGGGTTTTTTAGACAAATACTTTTCCCAATGGGTACAATAGGGTAAAGTGATTCTGTTGACAGCATCACTCATTCATTTAATTACTTCAAGGAACCTTTTAAAAATCCTGAATCCCGTTACTCAGACATCAGTTTCTTCAGTCCCCTTGGGAACTGAAGCCAGAGAGCTGCAAATGACACACATGCCAGAAAACAAGAGTATCTCTTTGACTCTAAGCACCTAGCAGCCCCTCTGACTTACAGCTTTTCACTTTAACATTATTGGTCTTTATAACCATTTGTATTCTATTAGAGAATCCTAAATTTCTCAGAAAGTAGAAAAGGTAATACAGTGTTAGCCAGGATGTTGTACAGTTGCAAACACTATCTGTTAACTCTGAAGTAATTGTCCTCCACTGTCTTTGCCTGAGGTCTTACCCTATCCATTCTCACAGTCACGAGCTTTTCAGGTTTCCTTTGTGCAGACACTTCGTTACCTGACTGTTAATAAACTGTTCCAGAGTCATCTACCATTAGCAGTCCCTGTCTCAAAAAAATATCTTTTCCCTCTAGCTGGTGCCTTGCATAACAGTTGTTGTATCTTTAATGACACAAGTATCATTAAAGTAGTCTTGAGGTATAGTTGGTTTGACAGGCCTGTCTATATCTATAAATGACTGTCAGGTTTTGAAAGACATAGTTCATATGTATCTTCCCTTAAACATCACTGCCATCTGCACTTTGGCTGTCCAGGTACATGTAATTTATTTTTTTCTTTTCTTCCTTATAAATGTCACTGCCTCTTTTCATTAAGTCGTTCTTGCTCACCGCCGGTGCGGCAGCAGAGCCAGGCATGCCACTCTTCTCCCAGCTTCAGTCCTGCCCTGCTGCAGGGAAGGCCACCGAGCCCCCAGCAGCACCGTTAGCCCAGCCAGAAGGGGCTAGCTTCTGGGATGCAGCTACTGATATCAACCGCCAAACTCAGTTTGCTGTCATGGCCCATCGTTCCAGCCGCACTGTGTATTTAAGAGATAAGGGCTAAGTAGTCAATGTATTCCCCGAGTCTTAGTCTCTCTGCCTGGAGGATTTGCAGTAAAGCTGCCACTTATTGCCAATATTGATTGACTGTTTTGATACTGATACCCACTTAAGATCAGCTGCCACGTTCACATAAGCTGTCACAAGGCACCAGGAAGAAATGTCAATCTCCACCAACCTGGGCAGGCTGGTAACCAGTAAATTAAATATAGAAAATTGTGCGCCCTGACTACTCAGCCCACTTTTGGTCCAGGTCCTCAAAATAGCATCTAAATGTGCTGCATGTTTAAAAATATACCATTTCACTTGGGTGTTTGACTGGGCAAGGGTACTTCTGCCAATTAATTTAGGCACTTCTTAAAAAAGATCCCATGCAACTTTTGAATAGAAATTGAGAAGGAGAAAGGGGAAAAGCCAATCAGAGTCAAGGACCCAGGGCTTACAGCCTTACAGCATGCTTTGCTGCTCTGAGGCCACCAGTCATGTCTGAAATATTCTCTACATTTTACGTTGATATAAACGCCAAAGCTACAATTTGCTGTACCATTTCTCCATACTCTTTCTTTCTTGAAAGTAGTTGCTAAAATACAGGGTATTACCTGAACGTTATGCTCACTATGAAAAAACTCATTCTTTTGCATGAATCCAGAAGAGAAAGTCCCTCAGTTTAGCAAGACATGTGGCCACTTTATTCAACTGCCATGGCCATCAGAAAATGGTGGGTAGGTCTACATGCCTGATACAAGGTGGGAACTTCAGCTACCTTTCAAAGCTAGTGGGGATGTTCAGGAAAGTGCAGGGTAATCAGGGAACACCAGATAACAAGATGAATGCCCTGAGGATGCAAATGAAAGAAAACAAGCACCAGCCTTGAATTCCTTGGTTTAATAGAAGGTTTAATTGGTACATACAGATAAGAGGTGAATTTACAGTGTCTTTGCAGGCTAACTGCCTGGCATAGATGGCTTCATGGATTCACTATCATTGTTTGCCTTCTGAAAGAAAAAATTATTTTTAGCTATGTTGTTGGACTGAGGTTTCCAAAAGTATTCAGTCATTGACTCAACATCCCATTGGCTTTGAATTCATTGCAGTGAGTGAAAGGAGGTCAAGAGGTTTCGGGGTTTTTTTTAAATTCCCAAATCCAACAAACCCTATTGACCAATATATAAACATTTGTTGTTAAAAAGGCAGTACTGGGAGTCTTCTCACAAATTCTAATGAGATTTCTTCTGTCTCCCTGCAAAATTTGGAGGGAGATTGCTTTTAAGCTATCTTTGGTGAGGTTGCATTTTTAACAGAGTATCTTCCTTAATATGAATAGTCATGTTCACAAAGAGGTGGCTACTGGGCTTCCCGATGTTTCCTCTTAGACAAAATATGGGCAAGTGAGGAGATCAGGTGGATGAAGCACTCCAGCTAAAGCTCTTCTAAGACACTTTGCAGTATATCTGGATCACACTATTTCATACGTTAGTCAGAATAATTCCTTCCACTCCAAATAAGCATAATCTTAGTAGAAAAATAAACACTAACGTTCCCACGTAGGTCTGTGGCTACATACAAGTGAAACCAGGATGTGCATTGGATTAAGTTATCTGAGTTTCAAAATGTTCCACTCTCAATCTCAGTCAGATGCTTTGCTGTATGTATGTCTTATTTTCCTTACTGATTCATTCACCCTCAGTTCTTATGCCTTTAGACTATTATTTGCAGGGTTTTGGAAGGCATCCCTAATAACACATCTGGTGTTCTTGAAGATATTTTATCCTGGTACCTTCATTGTTAGCAGCCACCTAGACATCAAAGGTTTGCATTTGGCACAAGCAACTGTGCAACTAAATGAGTTGCTTAGAAATTCACAATACCAGGCAACAGTATTAAAACTGCTGTTGGATACAGACTTTGTGAAAAGTTTAGGAGCAAAAATTACTATACAAAAGAACATTGTCATAACACTTAGCTGGGAATGCAAACACAGCTTACATGAAACCTTGGAAAGTAGCTGATATGGTCCCACATTTACAGAGCTGTGGTCTATTAAAACCTTCTTCCAGCAAAAAGCAAAATAAAATTGCTAGCACTGTTGTGTTAAAAAAGCATTTTGCATCATCATCATCATCATCATCATCATCATTGTTATTATTATTATCATTATTATTATTATGGTAGTTCAGAATAAATGAGTCTTAAAACCCCCAGTACAATACAGAGTGATCGGACTTCAATGACTTCCCTGGCAACGCCAATTACCTGAGCTCACAAATTTTACAGCGTACCCACAGGAAGACCATGAGTTCAGACCTCTGCTGCCTTTGTAAAAATGAATGTTTCCTAGTTTGAAGACTTTATTATATGTTCTACAGAAAAAACATGTGCATTTCATACTAGCATCAACAGGAAATCTATGCATCCTGCTGTACATAGAGACCTTCAGGAATGTGTAATTCAACCTGCTGTTCTCTTTGAGCTGCATTAAATTCAGACTTAGTTGTGTCTCCTTCAAGGCACTGTACATCTCTATTACTCCTCCCTTCTCTGCTACACAATTTCTTTCTGATTCTCCCACCACACATTTTAACCCATGTGGCCTTTGGCTGTAGCATTAGAGAATCTTTCTGACTACTCTGAAGTTTTATCTCATCAGTCTTTTACTGAACCAAGAGGAGGTTGGAGCAGTGAGGATGCTTCTTTCTCTTAAGCCTGTTTAGATCAAATTTAGATCAAACATGAGTTTGCTTGCACTTGACAGTTCAGGTTCTCTGCTTCTATTATTGCTGACTGCACTAAGCACCACTAGGCAGGCGGCTCTGTCTAGTTTCAGAAAAAGTTTTGGAAAAATCCACCCGAGCACCTTTTCTATCTCCTCCTGACCCTGCTATACATCATTAGACAAAGCTCTGCAAAAGGAGAAGTAACTCATTTCAATGACACTGAAAGAACACTGCTCTTCACTGGCATGTGTGTGGGAAAAAGATCCAAATTCTCCAGCCATTTTTCTCATGACATGCAACTGAGGGGAAAGACTCCCAGTACTGATACCAGATACACTGAACTGCACATACCTATAACAAACACAGCATCTCCATAACACTCTACAGAAAGCAACATAACCTTTTCCATTCACCTGCCTCCTCCACAGGAGAGAAGGCAGGTTTTGCAGGCTCTCCAGAGGTCTGAAATATGGGACACCAGTGAAGGAGTAAGCCCAAGGTCAGTGATGGGGTACAGAGAGGTTCTTGCCAGCACTCCTCCTCTCTTGACTTGAGCGTGAGTCTTCAGTTGTCCAAACCATGTATGGTCCCACCCAGCCTACACACTCCCTGTCCTTTCTGCACTGCCAGAGGAGCTGGTGCTTGCTGGGGAAACAATCAGAGAGCTACTGAAATACACAGCCAGGCCTGTGACTCTAAGGTGATCCTATGCCCACCAATACAGACATAAGAACACTCATGTAGGCACACTGCCTTAAATAATGTGGTCCCCAGATCGTTCAAATGTTTGTGCATGAACACTGGCCAGCTGGTACATTTGCGCTTCTCGGTGAGATTCACTGTGTAACGAGGCTGTGACGTGCTGAGAAACAGCCTCTGTTTCAGGGTGGTTTACCCTCTGAAGGGACTCTAAAATCCCACGAAATCAGTGCTTTAATAGGGGCTATTATGAAAGGGAGATCAAATGTGCAAAATGAAATCAAAGGAAGAAAGACTTGCAATGTTTTTAGTATTGTATAATTCAAAAAAATTCAGAAAAACATAAAGATTCCTGGTCAGATTTGCAAAATCCATAAAGCAATAGCAGGTGTTTAACCCAGTGCACGGATGACATAGAGCAGGAATATTACAATGCGTTATATCTGTGCCATGTGTCTGTGTTGATAGTAACGCTTGGGTCTACCTTTTTGGCTCCTCAGCTGCTGTTACCACTGCACCTTCTGAACTACATGGCTGTAGATGTTTAAATTTAATGCAGAAGAGAGCTGTCAGAGTCGTGCGATGTTTCTGAGTTTGACAGCCTGCACAATTCACATCAGGATTTTCTTTTTCTGTATGGTAGTTGCTAACAGGAACATAACAACCTCCTACTGGTTTTGTGCATGTTTAGTCTCCAAACAGCAGGAAGACATTGATGAGTGATGAATAGAAGCTCCTTTTCTATTGCTCTGAAACTCTGTTAGTGTACTTGTACTTTATATTATGGGACAGCATTTTCTTTGGCTGATACCCTGCAGGTAGTGAACCTGCACATGGGATATAATGTAAATGGGAGAAGTTGGACAGGAGCTAGGTATAAGCATACTATGAGTTCATTAGCAATGTCAAAAGCATGACATCAAATTACTGCAGCTTGATTTTTTCTTCCCACCTGAAATTGTCAGTCACTAAAACCTGGGGGTGGGGGGCATCTTTCATCTACCTAGGAAGCAGTGGGCAGTATGGAATCTGTGCAATTTTGGTGCTTAAGCAGGAATCATGAGGCCAACCACTACAAGCTGGTCCAGGACCTACTGGTAAAGCAGCTCTTCAGGAAAGACAAAAGATTTCTCTCACTAGGAACAGGGCATCCAGTTACATTCAAAGGATTGTGTATAGTCCCCTCTGGAAAACAAAAATGCACAAACAAAGTTGTACAAGATAAATCCAACTAGTTGCAATAGCCTGGTTTTGGATTGAATATCTGGTCATTTGGTTTGGGGTTTGGGGTGTGGGTTTTCTTTTTTTTTTTTTTGCTACCCAAACCAACTTAGTTCTGATCTTAAAATTGCTAAAAGTCATTAAATGTCACATGCTCTGAATTAAGCAAACACAAGGAAAGTAAAATTTTCATTTGTTTTCCTTTTTTCCACTAAAGAGCATAACATAAACTAAAGCTGTTTTGTTTTCAACTTTTATAAAATTCTGAGAATAATTTGCCAATAACAAGTATAAGCTCACTGAAAAATAACAGTGGCTGAATCTCACCTGTAGAGTCCAAAAGTCTCTTTAGCAACACTCATAATCTTTCTCTTTGTGCATCATCGCTCAAAACTTTGCTAAAGTTTTACCAAATAAGTTGGCAATGTGTTGGGATTTGGGACCTTTGAACTTCTTTGGTGACTGTAACCAGTTGATAGCAGATTAATACTTCTGAAGGCTGCTCCTAAGTTCCTTAATCTCCCTAGGAATATAGTGTCTATAGTATAGGCCTTGGCAGTGGACTTAGCTGCTCGCAGTGATGCAGGACAAGGATGCAGAGACAGAGGAGCTGGGCTAGGGGAGACCCTCACACAAAACCTCTTCTTTGTAGGGCTGAGGGTAAGAGGATTTGTTTACATGTTCAGGCCATAACTAAGCAAGGAAATGTGGTAGTGTTTTGTGATGGGGGTATTTTTCAGCTTCCACTCCAAGAAAATAGTACCAAAAGATTTTGTTTTGCTAGTGAAGCTTTATTGATTTCCAGCAATTGGGTAAAAAAAGAAAGGAAAATGATACAAATGGAGGCTCATTGTCTTTGTGTTCCACTGGTAGCTGGAAATTTGGGTTTCAAGCATTGGTGATGATCTCACCTGAAGGGAGATAGTCAAAAGTCCCCATTCTGGAAAAGAAATATAAATCAAATCTTTGCGTCTAATCATTTTTCCTCATCAGTCTTGTCTGTGACTGGGATGACATTTTGAGTATGACATAAATACATTCTGCTTTTGTTATAAGACTCTTTGCTATAATAGACTTTGATATAAATCTGTGCTATCATGCTTCCCTGTGCCATTAAAACTCATGACACCCTTGTTACAACAACATCATTTACAATATTACAAAGTAAACTGCAGATATTGCTGTAAAGAGATGTTTACTATTATTTTCATGTTTTCCCAGATTGCAGACATAAAGTTTAGATATTTAACTAAAAAAAACAGGTTTCCATTATATTTTAAATGATTGAATATTACTTAATTTTTCAAGTCAGATTCTTTCACACAATTCCAAAAGCCTAAAATATGATTTATAAAACTGTTGAGAGTGAATGGCAGGAACATCCTTACCAATGTCAAAATTGATAAAGCTCAGTCATTTGGATCTGGGTTGTGCCACCTTTACCTGTGTCCCACATGTAAGTAATCCAATCTGCAGCACAGCCTCCACTCCCAGAATCATGAAGAAGTGTCAGGGCTCTACCTCCATTCCCTTTACATTTCCTTTTGAAAATCAAGCTCTTGGCAATATCTCCCACCTACACACCTCTCATTCAGCTACAAATCCTAAAGTCTTATTAGTCCCCTTTTATACCCTCTTTTGTACTTAGCCCAAATGAGTTCAAGATGCAAATAAGAAACCTGAATAAGATCCAGGAGAAAGAAGAGTCAACAAATATATTTTTGTCTATTTTGAAAACGTTTCCCTAAAAGTTTTGTTGGACTGACAAATCTTTTTTTCAATGTGACTTTTTAAGAATTTCAGGGTTTATTATGGGAGGGAAAGAAAATGGGTGCTCCCAAACCCACTGTGCCTGAGAAGAGAAACGAGTTTTAAAAGGCTGGGGGAAATCTGCTGTGATTAGTGCTGCCTTTTTTCTTGGGGAGAAAGCAGGGAAGTATTTCTGCTGCTTCTCTATTTCCTCTCCCTTTTTTGTAACTGGCCACCAGAAAAAGATGAGGAGCAGGGATTGGAATTTCACAGATAAACAAAGTCTACTTCTTTAAGATGGACATCTTTTTGCAAAATGTTCTCCATGTGCCACAGAGTTCAGTGTTGGTTGGCTGCAGCACAGGCGCATGAAGCAAGTTAGGGAAGAAGCACAGTCACCATGCAGCATTTCTCAGCCCTCTATGAGCCCGAGGGTATCTTTATGAAATAAACCACTGGCCACCTGGTGGGACATTGCCATGGTGATTTTCCTTTACAACAAAATGCAAATTAATTTCACGTTTTGAATGCTGTCATGTTCCACTTTGATTGTCCCCCCCCCCATTTTAGTGAGAGGGGATCATCCATGCCTTGATTTACCACTTTTTTATTTTTTTGCAACGGTTGCATGAGCAGGACTTTCAAACACAAATGTGACAGATAAGGCATGGCCAGCCTTCAGAAGTGCATCTGCCATCTGCATCTCCACTCACCTCAGCCAGGGCCTTGGAGAGCACCCTTGTTTTCCCTTCTTGGGGTACCAAGCCAGCTCCTCAGAGAGACAGACCAGCCCTGTTTGTCTCCTATTTCATCTTTCTTATCTGGCTATGACTTTCAATTAAGGGATTAACGTAATGGTACAGGACTTCACCCCAAGGTCAGGCAAGATCCATAAACTCCCTGTTATGTGATGGGTCTGAAGAGGAGTAAAGAAAGTCTCTTCTAGACAAAACAGGGAGAGGATGGTGCACAAATTGAAATGCAGTGCTGGCAAGAGCACCAAAGGGTGGGACCCGTGCATGTTGGTCCCACCGATTTGTGTGCATGCTGTGACCTGTACGAAGTATCAACCTCAGTCAGAGCTACATGGCTCTGCTGTAAGAAGCAATACAATACAAAGGTGGATAGCACCTTCTACTTAACCACTTTGCTCAGGACAAGGTGCTCTTTAGAGCTGACATGGCTGAGCTTAGCACCTCCCAGCTGCTTTCCATATGCCTAGCTACTCCAAATCCAGTTTCACTGGCTGATCATGTAACAGTGCTGTGAACCTCCTTGATTTGTGGGGGGAATTAACAGATGGCAAAATTGGAAAATCCTGTTGCATTTCTTCAGTGTTTAGTTGCAGAAGAGAGGCTCTTGGGCAAAAGGGTGTCTCCAGCTGGCTGCAGCCTGGCAGGCAACGTGGCTGGCCAGCACGACCCAAACTTTCCTTCATCGTAGCCAAAGCCCCCACAAAAACACAAGGTAGGTGGTGAGCACTAGAGAAGAATTGGCACCACTAAGCTAGTATAAAATATGCTGCAAATATTTCATGAAGTGTCCAAAGTGAGATTTATGGTCACCATCCATTCCAAAGTATGTATAACAATTCATCCAATGTCATAACTAGAAACTAGCATTTTTTTTTTCAAAGGAAATTGGTCTGCTTTCACTCAAAATCTGTGCACTGCTTATGATCACATAGTATCTCATAAACAACTCATTCCAGTGTGTGTCCTGTATGTTGGAAATGATGTATTAAACCTAATTCACAGTATTTTATGATACCAAAGACAGAGAAGTTGTGTGAGGTTTTTTCTTGCTGATTTTTCACATGTTAATGGGACTGAGTCTGTAAAGACACGTATGCATATACAGTACATATGTATATATAACCATATGTGGCCCTAAAGAGGTTTTGAAATGTTTAGGAATGACCCAAAAGCTTGATGGTTCACTTTCAAATCTGCATAATTTTCTTTTTATTTAGAGGTCATGTTCTAGTTCAATCCCAATCACAATCAATCAACATAAGCCCCAGATAAGGGCTGTCTGACAGCTGGATATTAGAAGAAAGCTCTTCTTCATGCATGTTTGAAAAACTTCACCATTAATCTTGCCATGAAATCTCAGTTAAATGATTGTGGAATATTACATCAAAGTTATCCGGTGATCAGCAATGTGACTTATTTTCTGACAAGTACAACTTTGTCATTTTTATCTGATGGTCATCACATCTTCACACAAAAATAGCTCTCCTTTTTTCTTCTCTCCCTTTTTTCCCCCAGCTTGCCTACAGTGCAGATTTGTATTCTTGGCATTCTCATCCAGTTTGATGAGTTTTAGGAAAGTCCAATTGTAATTTTGTCTCCAGAAGCAAAGCAAACACTGCCCTAAACCGATAACAACACAATTTAGCTGCCCTATAAACAGTCATTTTAACTCCATGATATGTGGCTCCTGCTTCAACATTCAAGCAATGGAAATGACATCATTATCAGGCAACTCTAGATGATGAAAAATAGCCTACATTAGGGAACACTCTGAACCCAAGAAATCTCCAGCTATCAGTCATCGCCATTATAATGTACTTGCCTCTATCTGCAAATTTAGACCTATGATGAGCCTGAACTTGCAAGGGAAAGAAATACACTTTCCAGAGGATGTTTGTATAATTAAGCAGAAACACCACTGCATTTCTGAGGATGTTTGCACGGAGGCCTACAAAAGCCTGAAGGCTAAGAGATTTCAGCCATGCAGGAAATGTAATGATCCCCAAGAAATATATATGGTCTTAGAGATGCACTGTGGCTGTTAAAATAGACATTTGGGGTGATTCTTTTTCAGAATGAAATTTACTCTTTTATGTCCAAATTTTCCTGCAGGTTTTTTTGTCTGCTGTAAGAAACAGTGTGCAGAGGTGTTGTGCAGCAGACGCGTGTTCCCTGCGGTAGCTGTTGTTCCAAAGGTAACACCAAAGCCTTGCAGAGCATAACCCCTCCCAAAAACAGAGCTTAAAGGAGAGTGCTCCCAAAGGCAGGAGCTGCAGAGGAGCTTTCATGAGTGTGTTGAGATCACAGGACAAGACAAGATGCAGCAGGGAGGAGTGTAAAGAAAGGAAGTGGATTTCAAACTAGACCCAAGAACTGGCTGAGTCAGGAGATGCTTCATCAATTTTGGAGACAAAGGGGTGATTTCTGAGTAATGAGAGCTCAGTGACATCAGAAAGCAACACCCTGTGATTCACAAACCTGTCTAAAACTATCATGGTGCTACCTATGTTGTGAGATTGTAGCTTGCCAGCTGTGCCTAGGTGGGACAGAGGAAGAGAAGTGCTAAGGAGCAAAGGGAAGGTTGTTCTCAGAGCATCTCCTTGTCCAACACAGGGAGCCCTGGAAAGACAGCCTGTTCTTGGGAGTGTTAAATCAGTGTCCCCATTTGTGTTGGTAAGGAAGAACTGAGACTTCAGAAAACTCCAAGTTAATCAAGCTTCCACATATATTGCACAAATATTTTAACTATTGAGTGTTTTAGAGCAAGGCAGAGCAAAGGACCCTGGTATCTGCTAGAGCAGTAACATGCTGTCAAGTCTCCTTCGCCCTGTCCCTCACTGAGGGGCTTGATTTTACAGCCACCTGCCCCATGTCAGCTCTCCTTGCTCTATTAATTGCATGGGAGCAAGATTAAGTCTCTAAAGTGTACCCTTCAATGACATTTAGCCTCCTACACAGATCAGGGATATTTGAACACTTTTGTCCTGTAAGCAACAGGAGGTTGTGCTAACTCTTTTCTCCTTTTGGCCACATTTTACATCACGGGAAACAAATTGAAACTTGAAGCTCTGCAGTGTCTAGATGTTGTACCTTAGGTAAAAATAAAGACTTCCTTCCTCAGTTGCTCTAAGGTTGGCTGTGAAGGGGTACAGTGAAAACTGGGTAATGAAATCTCAGGTTTCCCTCAAGGCCATGATTAAAGCAGCTCTGGACACCATTTTTCAAGGTAGAAAGACTCTTGAGTCAAGAGATCGCTTTCTTTCAAAATGAAAAGAGGAGAGAGACACTTTTTCCTCTTTATAAACATTAAGTAAAATATTTTGTCAACATTTTCTGCTGTATAAATAGAATGTCATTACTGGCAGTCTTAGCAACTTGTTTAGGTGCCAGAGTAAAAGGTTTTCACTAACTAAAATGGTCTATGACCCTTCTAAGAAAGGTGCCAATGTCTCATTAAAAAATTGAAGTGATGTAGATTTCAAAACAAGTTTGTTTCAACTATTTTCTTATAGAAACAATTTAGAAATTTCAAAGTGTTTCTTCCTTCTTCTTTCCTAATGGCTTGAATGGGACTGCTGTATACTCACAAAGCCCAGGCAAAGCATCATTTCTCCACCATCCCCAGCTTCCAGAATCTTATCACTTCTTCCTATGTTTTATGTTCTTAAAGTCTCTCTGTCCAAGGCAGGAAATTACAGGGGAATTGCAGTTGTCATTTGGGTTTTGCTTCATTTTGTCTTTTTAAGAACATTTCAAGAATGCTTTTTATCCCCATGTTTATTAAGAAAAGCTTGACAATGTGACTTAGAGGCTCAGAAGCTGGCAATTGAATAAAAGGAAATACAGATTTACAGCTCCATTATTCCAAAGCTAACGTTATGCATAGTGGGATCGGACAGGAAGAGGCTGACACATGGTTTTTGCATGCTGGGGCTCTAGCTGGGACTCTGCTTCGCAGCCCGGGGCAGGGGCCAAGCACGTCCTGCGATCCTCACCTAGAGCCAGCCCCAGGGCTTGGGCTCTTAAAGCTGAGAGGGGCCACAAACCTGGGGCCACAGCTGAGCCAAGCACTTCCAAAACAAATTCCTGTATTTTTTTCCTCCATGTTGCATTTCCTCTGCCATAAACACTAGCGGAAGGTCTGTCCTATGGTCAGAAAAGCAAAGATTTGCTCCTGCAGTCTTTACACACTAGGCTTTAAAACTGACTTTCAACTACTTCTCATTAACACCTCGCTTAATGATCCTGTAACCTCACCATTGCAGAGTGAAGATACCTCAGAGAGGGAGCCTGAGAAGCAGGGGCTCAGCTGCATGCCTGGCAAGGGCTAACTGCAAGCTGCTGTATATTCCTTGCTTCCACCCTTCGGCTGTAGAGGGGATCTCTAGGAAAGACAGAGTCATGGCAAGTGCTTGCTTCTCTGCCTAAATCTCTGAGCTTCTAGTTGTGACACTGCTTGAGAGAAAGGTTAACATAGTGGCTCATTGCAAGTAGAAGGATGCCTTTTCCAGGGGCTTGGATCAGGCTCAGCACCAGGGCAGAAGTTTCACCTTTCTAGGTGGAGAGGTGAGAAATCTTCTGATCATTATGATTTTCAGCAAAGACGAGTAAGTGAGAGAAACCTGGACTGTAACATATACTAGCATTCAGGAGCAAAGAGATACAGAGCAGTGAATGTAAACGGGAAGAAAGTCCTTTTAGCAAAAATACTGAGACAACAGCAAATGGTCAGAAAAGGATTCATAGGGATTGGTAGAGAGGGAAGGGAAACCTCTTCAGCTGCATGGATTTAAATGATCACTGCAATTGCTTTGTGGATCCATGACATGCTTTCACATCGCCATTGGAAATGTAACACTATGAAATCTTTTCAAGGATAAAGATCTTAAAAGATATTGCTTCCTGGAGGAAGGACTTTTTCTGACAGTGCCTTTGGTAAATCTAACCTTGTGCTTCTCCCAGAGAAAGGTGACCCTGTCCCTGCCCAACCAGAGATGGGTTCGGGCAGTGGGGTACAGCCAGAACAACAACCCCCAGGCTGCAGCTCACTGCTTATTTCTTGATCTCATGTTGAATAGAATTTGAAATTTTGCCAAGGCACATCTTGCTGATTCACCAGCTGCACTTAACGGCATCATGATGGGGGAGCTACTGGCAGTGAAGAAGTGCGTTTGATAACATCTCCCTACCCCACAGTGGGGATTGCTGCTCCAGGCTACTCACTGCCCTCCACCTCTCCCGCAGAGCACCAGGCAGCTCACATGCCCCATATGCTGCTGGGACCGAGGACAAATGCATGTGTTAGAGCTGTCTGGCTACTGGCAAGGGAGAAGGTTCCCCTGTTGCCTCCCCATCACATCCAGTGCAGCCCATCTGAAGTCTCTCATGTCTCTCCATTTTTCATTTTCCCTCTGTGCTGCTGTAGTTCCCAGGGAGGTATCAGAAGAAAGGAACCGCAGGCTCTAAATGTTTTGCAGATAACCCAAATGCTCCAGTTCTAAGCGCACTGCAAAATGTCAGGGTGGATCCACACAGATCCACAGAAGTTTGGGCCCAAACACTTAAAAACCTGATATTCCCCTGTCCTCTAAGAACTCTCATCAGTGAGGTGTTGGCAGTCAGACTCTCCTACATCTCATTCATCAGAAGGGGAAGATTTTTGACTTGTTTCTTGAAGCTGTAATCTATGTGTCATTAACAAGAATGAGAGATGGAATACATTTAGGTATGCATAGAGTTAAACAGGCATTGGCCTTTAATAGTTTTCAGCGAGGAGACATTAATGAAGAAGAGAGTATATTAATACGTACTGGTATATAAGCTCCCATGAAGCCGATGGAAATAGGGAATTCAGTGAACAGAAATATGAAAACCATTGACTAGACCACTGACCACAATGGGGATATAACAGTATCCACTAAGTAAAGAAGACCCACAACTGTGTTAAGAAGACCACAATTTCCTTCTCCGATTTATTCTCAGACCTCCTATTCCTTATAGCAACAATAATTCCTGTCCACAAGAATAACACCAGCTAATAGGTTTTGTGGCTTATCTGTTCTGAAAGATAATAAGAGTGAAAATATCTTGAATTTGCCACATCCTATCAATTTTCAGAGGGAGCAAGGATCCCTTAACTGTTAAAGCTATGTCAAGTGCAAGTGAGGGAAATGAAAACACTGTAGATTTCTTCAGTGACAGGCAGAGAGCAAAGATTCAAAGCTTAAAAATCTTTGCACAATCTCTAAATGAGTCACAGAAATCCAAAATAACCAAGAAATCATATGAAAGCTTTTTTAAGTTAAAAAATAATTAAAAAAAAAAAACAAACCGAAAATTCATCTGTAGGAAACAATCTCAGGGAAATTATTCCAGGAAAGAATTTGTTCACTATACATACAGCATTGTATGTCACGTGGTCTAATTATAGGAATGAAAGCAACATAGGAATTAGATGGTCTTTTCAAGCCTGTAAGGAGAGTGAACAAGGAATATAATTACACAGCGAGCCCGTTGATTAACCAATTACTAGTTAAAGCAGATTTAGACTTTAAATTAATTTGGTTCTGAATTCTGGGGATTTTTGGGCTAAGATAAACAGTGTTTGAAGATTAATTATCCTTGTCTAAGATGAAGGAACTCATTTCAATTTTGTTAGCATGCCGAAAGACTCTGGCTCTTGCATGGGAGAGGGTAGACTGCAAATCTCAGCAGTATTGAACTGACTGATTAAAGTGAATTCTGAGACTCCTAATCACTCTAATCCTCACAGAGAGTGGCGATATTACACACTACATTGTGCCAGCCCAAATTAATATTCAAATGAAAAACAGACCAATATTTACCTAGAGGAGAAAGTGCACTGTCTCCAAAGAACCAGAGGAAGTCCAGCCAAAGAATTAGAAACTCAATAGTATGGAAATGCTGGAGTACAGCTCTCCATGCAGCTTTGACCAAAGAATAATAACAAGGAAAGTAAAGGTGCTGTTGTGGCACCTGCCATTTTTCTGTACAGTACCAGTAGCACACCATAGCATCCTGATTGAACTGTGTGGGAGTAGTAATAGGACATTTTGCTTCTCTGTCAGTAGTCCAGCTATAGCCCTAGTGAAGCATTTGGTAAAGGAAAGATTTCACATTTCAATAGCTGTCCTGGAGGGTAGATAGATTTCCTTGTCAACATGCCTGGCAAGGTGCTCAGCTGCCTAAAGACCCCTGGCATTCGGGGGAGCATGTATACCGTGGTGCTGGTAAGTGCCCCGGGCCAGCACAGACTGCTGCCTGCACCAGAGCCTTCCTGTCCCCTACTGGCCTTCTCCATTAAATGTCCCCAGTTTGCCTCCATCAGGGGTCAACCTTTGGCTTCATGCCAGGAGTGTGTTGGAAGGGAAGGATTTCCATAGCAAGAAGTAGCCCAAACCCTAATCTAAGTGCAAGTTTTATGTATATGTTGGTGAATACAATCAGCAAAGGATACCTTTTGGGAAGCCCCAGGAGAGCACAGTTGTACCACTGCCTGCTGAGTGCCCATTCCTCACCGAAGCAAACATTGGTTTCACTAAACTTTGGTGCAATCCAGTAAGACCATTCCTTATGGCCACATTCCTTAGGCAGCATATTTCCTGTGGAGTCAGTATAAGGCATTGCAGTTTACAAAAACAAGCCAAAGGGACAAACTATATTTTTGAAACATAAAAGCTCATGAGAGGTCTGGACCTCCTTGTGCTAGGTGCTGTAACAGCACAGAGGGAGACAGCGTGTATCTCAGAGAACACGGCAAAGTAGACGCAAGATGACAGAAAATGGTGAATTAGATGAAAGACTGCAGATTGCCTGCAGAATGAGGCAGGTCTGATGTGGTTTCCAGAGTCCAGAGATGAAAAACAGGTCTTGCAAAAGCTAGGACTGCAGGGAGGAGGGCAGAAAAAGCATGGGCCACTGCCAGAACAATGTCATGTCCCCTCATGTCCCTCTGCTTCCAGCTCGGGTTGAGCTTGACTTGCATGTTTCCTTCCCCAGGCCAGCAAGTGGCTATGGGGCACCCAGAGCTGTGTTGATGAGGGAGCTGCAAGCCCCAGCCAGCAGCGCTGAAGGTGAAATAGCTGCCCTCAAGTGGAGTGCGCTACCTCTCTCGTCCCATTTTCTGGATGAATTGGATAGTGGGAGTACAGACAACTACTTCTGCTTCTAAAGCGTTTACTGTGGAGGGTCCAGACCTTTACCATAAGTAAATAGTAAGATATATGTATGTCCAGTTTCTTCCCCTCAAAACCCTTTCCTTGAAACATCTGGTGCTTCCATGTCCACTGCAACCAAACCCCAGCAAACATGGGATCCTGCAGTGTGAAATCCTGTTGGGTGTAGGTAAACCTGGAGCCCTGGATTTATTCCCATTACGGTTGACATTGCCTTTCAGCCACTAGAAGATTAATGATGTTTTAGGCTTGTGAGTGTGTGTGAGTCTGATCTCTCTTGTGAGAGAGATACTACAAAGGCACAAGAAGTATCTGGTGTGCAAGCTTGTGGAATCTTATGTCATTTTCATATGATGGGTGACTTAAATGTACCCTTGGCTAAAAGCATTGGTTTTTATAATATTACTGGTTTTATTACTTCAGTTTCAGCCTGAGTCCAGTCCTGGAGTAAACGTCATTTTGCTAGGTACTGGACAAACACATGGCTATAAGGTCCCTGGCTTATTGCACTGGTGGCCCTAATTCCCCATTGGGGGTAATGCATTGGTTTATCCCCCAGTTCCAGACCCCAGAGGTAGCTGCCTTTCAGTCATGCAGATGTGGCACACATACGAGATATGTTATAGGCTTCATGTGAAACCCTAAACTGAGCTGCAGAATGGCAGAGAAGAGATCTGTGTCTTTGTGTATGAGAACATCTTCAAAAATAGGATTCTGGGCAACTGTTGTTGCATGCACCCCGCCGGTGTGATGTTTGACAGTTTCTTAGCACAGAGACTCTAGGGCCAGCACATGTATCTTATATGCAGGCATCACTTACATCCAGGGAGTTCATCCTTTTTAAAGAAATCCCGTCCCTGTCAACCCAAAACCTTAGATCGTTAATATTGAGCTAAGCAGATATCCTTATGCAAATAATTTTCAGAAGTAGAGAGGCCAGCTTTTTTTCCCTCCTTCCTCTCCTCTCTGAGTCACACTTTCACACTCCCTCTATTGCTCACCTGATTGGAAAATTCACCTCCTGTGTTTCATGAAGCCCCCCTGCAAGCTGCAGGACCCACAAGCCCTGGTTTCCCATGGACGGACATCCTGCAGCAAAGCCTCAGCTGCCCATTTCCCCTCTGGTTTTCCCTTTCAAAGTCTCCTCCAATGCTTTTTCCCTACTGGTGCCCCATCTCCACTGGGCTGGTAGGAACCCACTCTGTGGCTGGGTCTGGGGTGGGGACATGGGGCCAGTAGCTGTGCACCAACTGCTTACAGCAAGCACAAGGAAAAGGGATAACCAGGGCAGAAGGAGCAGCAGCTGGATCAGAGGTATTGCAGGAGTGGAAGGGCTGTGCCACACTCCCCACCTTTTCTGCCCAGCCATGGGCTGGTGGGCTCACTGCAGCTGGAGCTGCAGGGAAGTCAAGTCTGTACACAGCTCCAGCAGATCCTCACTGAGCCAGGGGGAACAGGGCTTGTAGCTTGGGCAGGTTTGCACAGCAGAGGAGAAGTTCCTTGTGCTGATTATATGCACTCCCATTCCAGAGTGCACAACACAGAAGTATTGCCAGGTTTTACATATACTTGTATATATACCCAGTTGTATATGAATTTTAAAAAAATATTTTCCACTGCTCTCACTTTCAGAAACAATGACTTTGTTTTGGATGAAACTTAAATAAAACAGCAGCTTGAGGCAGATATGTTTGGCAAAAAGAAAAGCAACTAGAAATAGACTCTTACAATGGAAAATATTGTGCAGGCCTCTTAAATGGAGGTGCCACCAGCTCTGCCTGAAGCCTTGAATTATTCATTTCAGCCCTTGTGTCTCACAGAAGTTTCACAGGACTGCCGGTACAACACCTGATGGGGAATGGGCAGCCAGTGGGTGCCCTGACGGGGTGTCAGTGTGCTTGATAACCAGGTGGTGGTTTTGGATGGGGAGGTCTGAAGACCCCTGCCCTGGTGGCACCCAAGCACTGGCTGCTGAAGCCGCCCATCTCTTACAGCCAGAAACCTCCCCAGCCCACAGCAGCACTGGGCAGCATAGCTTTCCCTCAGCTGAAGCCACCCAGAGCATTTATTTGATCATTGACGTGCTGCTGAGAGCCACCATGCCCTCAGAGACCCCCATATGTACCAGGGACTAAGAAACATACGTTTCTCCTCAGTGTTGTACTACAGTGTTGGCATTTCCTGCTTCACCCGCAGCTGCTCGCCTTGCAGCATCCTGCAGCTTGAGTACCTTCAGCTGCTCTAAACGCCCACCAGAAAAGTGAAATGAAAACATAGCTTGTTAGAGCATCACTGCAGGATGAGGAGCAGGTTCTGCTTTATGAAATTAAAGGGGTGCCCAAAGGCATCTTGAGCTGCTTCTGTCACCGAACCCTGGCTGCCTAGGACATGGGGTCTCAGGAGGCTGTCTTCTGCTCAGTGCTGCTGCTGCTGCTGCCCTCAGCATCGCCATCTGTAACTGCAGCTGTCGTTTATTTTTTCTATAGAGCTGGGGATGGGTGAGTCACTCTGCAAAAGAGCAGAGGAGTGAGAGGCCAGGCCTGTGCTCAGCTACGCGCAGGTATACCCAGGAGGTCTCCACTGCTTCCAGGGAGCTCCCCTGGCAGCCAGAAGCCACCATTTCAGTGGCCTGCAATAGGGAACAGGCAACCATCCCACAGGCAGCCTCTCTGGGGCTGCTGGGTGCACAGAGTGTTCAGGTGTGAATCACTCCTGCCTCAGCAGGGGGAAACTGGAAGCCACTGGGACAGTGATAGCAACAGAGAGAGACATTGCAGTATGCTAAATTTCCAGAGGCTCTGCATGCAACAGGACAGAGCTCCCAAGCCTCTCTGTGGTGGCCTCTGAGGGGCTTTGCTCTCTGGAAGGGAAGGTGGCTGGGTTGCTGTGCTGCTGTCGCAGTGAGTTACACTCAGGTACTGCACGGGCGTGAGGGGGGCTCTCCACAGCTCAGAAGAAGGAAAGGTCTCCTGACCAAGCACGACCCCAAGGTCTCCATCACTCTTTCACCACCCTCCACATCACAGGGTGTGTGGAGAGGCAGGGAACAGCCCACTCCTGCATTCCAGCAGTCCTCCACCTTTCTAAGATAATATCTATGCCATCATGTTACTCCACAGCTGGCTTGTTCTTAACTCCCTCCAGAGACCCAGGAGGTCTGGAGGGAGGAAACCCAGGCACAGGATGGGGAGTGGCCCAAATTTGAAATTCAGCACTACAGGCAGTGAGGACACAGTCGGTTCCAGCCACGTGGCACAGAAAAATCAGCTTCATGCTTGGGCACAGCTAAGAAAAGATAGTAGAGATTTCACCTGGAAGTAGCTTTCAAGGTGCATTCGAAGTTATAGTAGAGGACGTTCTGAGTTTCCACAGAGCAAAAATGGCAGGAATCACTTTCCTTCCTGTCTCATTTCTGTAGAGTACATGCATTACACAGCTGCTACTTTAGCCAATAGGATTAGACCTACCAAGACATTTAGGTACTAACTTCCTACTAAGTTCAAGGCCAAGTTGGATATGCAAACAAGAGCAAGCTTGACTCCCAAAGTCCCTTTTGGATCTGACTTTCAGCTTTGGATGTTGTCATTCCAATGTCATTCCATTTGCTCTGGCCACATGTCTCTGGAAATATTATAAATAAAGACTCAAAGGAAGAAAAAACTTGGATGCACATAGCCAGTTGTGCAGTTCTCTCACACAGGCACACAAGTACCCCAGAGGTAATCAGCTACAACGCTGCAGGGTGAAATCCAGTCCTGGATTACCTTAGCACTACGTCGTAGCCAGTGATGATTAAATTAGCCAATGCTTTTTAATAATCCAGACATACATGCCTGACATTGAATGTCTGCATTAGTGAAGACCACAGGCTGCCTATTCAGTGTGCAAAGCAATAGCCTTTGTAATTCCTGTAAATTTTTTGCCTTCAATGTTGTAGATACCTATTGTTCTCATACTGTGGGATAGGGTCAGAAGGGAGGAGCTGATGAGTTCTCACTGTGCCCTTCAGAATTGGGAATATCTCACTGAAATGCTTTTTAACTCTGCTCCTTGCTCAGCTATGGAAAGGCTTCTCTGGCCATGGCTTTTGCAATTTCTCATCCTATGGGACATTTCTAAGCAGACCAGTTCTGTTTCCTTAGCAAATTTCACTGTACCTTTAAAGCAGGACTAAGTGCCTCTCACATCTTATTGCCCGTCAAAGTGGAGATGAGAAACTCAATGCGTGACCAGCTTTTGAGATGCAGAAATGAGAAGTCTGAGAGGCAAACGTTCAGGTAGAAAAGCAGGATGACAGGACTGAGCCCCTAGCTCTCCTCCAAGCAGTGCTGCCACAAGAGCAAGGCCACGTGGCACATCTCTGCAATAGTGACACAGAGAGACCCTGGGTAGCTCAAAGTACCAGTGGTGCCAGGGATGCCACTGTGCTGCTCTCCCTGGGCTAACTTACTCAGGGCTAGGCAGTTCACCACACTAGCAATGTACTGCACTGGGGATATATTACTTTCCATCATCTGCTAGCCCAACAGAGATTTCCCTCCACCAAATAACATGTCAGGATAGGAGGCAAGTTCCCCCCATTGTACCATACCAATGCCATTGAAAGTACCAGGGGACATTCATAAACCCAAGGCACTTCTGCACCGGACCAGGTGCTTCACTCAGTACTGTGTAACATAGCCATTGAGATTAATTAAGTGCACAAAGCAACAGACTCACTACCAACAGCAGGTTATCAAGGTATGAGCACTACACTGGATGCACAAAAGTACACCTCTAGGACAGAAGACAGCTGGCCAGGTCTACGTGGCAGCACTCTTTTGGTTGGAGTGGTAGCAGTAGCTGCAAAGAATGAGATGCGGGTGAACAGGCCAGCAAAGTCATTGGATATTCAAGACCCCGGGCATCCTGGGCTGGTTCGTACAGTACAAACACAATTTTGTTACTCCCTGGCTCCCTCTGCACCGATTAGACATACAGCCCTTGCACTCAGTTTGTAGTTGTACATACATCGTAAACCTGGTCCTGTGCTTCTTTTCCTCCAACTTTTACTAAAATTAGTCCTATGTGGCTGACACTAGCAGGTATGTTGTTTTCTCCATGGTTTCAGGACAACTGACATGGGGCAATTTCACAGTGTGGCTAGGTACTGGCTGCCACGGTCTTAAATCATGCAGTGCTTCCTGTGCCAATGTAATCCTGGCTGCTCAGTTCAAGTCAGATGGGACAAGGTGAGTAGGTATCTAAGTATGCATAAAGGCAAATGGAGAAAGCCGAAATAGGTTAAAAATTCTCCAGTCCTTATAAAAAAATTAGTCTTCAGAGCACGTTGATTACTTAGCTCTGGAAGTATGAGAGCTCTCATGTTAGAAAGGAGGTTAAATGACTTGCCCCAACAGTCACATACGGCAGAGGTGAGGTCAGGATTAGAGAGCCGGGTCCCCGTGTCTCTGGCCCACCAGCAGGCCGGTAGGCCATATTGACACTATAATTATACATTCCCCTTTTGCCCCTAGAGCTTTTAGCTAGAGCAAGATAATTAAGCTTTCCTTCTGGCTATCCTCTTCTAATGAAATGGTGCACGTAACACAGCTTGGTATTTATTAACGATAATGAGTTTTTAAAACAATTTGAGGCAGCAACTCACCTTTCACTTGTGTGGTTGTGGTGCATGTCCAGCATCAGTCCCAACTGAATGATGCCATGCGGCTTGGGTCAGTCTCCTTCAGAAGGCAGTCTGTAACATAAAATACAGCAGCCTCCATTTGCAGTCATTCTGGTCATTCTGAATGAAAAGCAGGTCCAGGCTTGAACTAACAGGAGCAGATGCCAACTTCCCCCTCTCTTTGAGGTGCTGATGGTGGTTTATTAATTTTCAGAACAAGGTCACAAGTTTATTTGCCTGCTGAATCTGTTAGTGACCTTGCATCTCATAGGCAAGTAAACACAAGCCTTCAATACCTGACACTCCCAATGTTTCTTAACACAGAGAAGCAAAAATGTAAACCTGAAATTTACAGGAGCCCGCTGAGATTACATATTAATACCTCAGTTTCTTGAGCTGAGATGGTTTGATTAGTGCAGATCAGCTCTCCGTCACAGAGACTATGGCAGTCAAAGTCATGCTGGCAGCTGCCTGTCATGATGGAGGACTGCAGTGCATGAGCTACCTCACCAGTCATTTTTTAAAGATTCTAGTTTCCAGTGCAAACCCTCTTGAAGCGACTCTGCTGCTTGGGATACATCCTTGGAAACGTCTCTGTGGTCTGACGTGAGAGGCTGCAATACAGTGCTCCTGTCCTGGGAGAACAGGTTCTGGCCCAGAGCCCCCTGCCCTGACTGGGATGGGACCTCTGAAAAGTCCCTGGTCCCTGGTCCCAGCCCAGGGACTGAATGCATAGCCCTGATTAGGGCTGGTTCTGGAGAACTAGAGGTATTTTGAAAACATATGAGGTCTGACTCCAACGATATGACATTCGTGTGATGAAGACACAGTGAAGGGGTATACATTGCCACTTTACACCTGTAGGGTGATGTGGTTCCACAGATAGCCAAGGCCAGATCCTGCCCAACATGGGCTGCTGCCATCCCCTCCAAGGCCAGGAACCATCGTGGCTTTCCCACAGCTGCAGACCCAGACCCCTGACTTTGTCCTGCCTCCAAAGGGCAGAGCCAGATGATGGCAGCAGCTCCTGCCCTCACTCCCAAAAGGGTGCATGAAAGGTGCACAGCTCCAAAGGCAGCCGCATGCCTGGGAATCACAATGGTCTCCTTGCTGCAAACTGTGAGCAGGCCAAGGGGAGAGTGAGACCCTCCAGGACATCCCACCACTTCGCCAGGGGCTGGGATCAGGGTGGGTGCAGGACCCTGGCAGGCTTGCTCAGAGGTGCCCTGCTTGGAAATAAACCATGCAGCAGCTCCCCGTATGCCAGTCCCGCTGGCTCATGCACCACAGGAGCACTAAGCAGCAGGCGAGTCCTGCTGCTCTGACAGCATAGTTATTAATAAAAGACAGGAAAACTAACCAGGATGGTTTATAAACTGCATGGGTCCAAATCTGTCTCACCTTACTCAGGGGAGCAACTCCACCAAGGACTGAGGAGCTGCACTGGCTGAAGCCCAAGCTGAGCTTAGCACAAATACTGCTTAACTTTTCCATGAGATGTTAGTGAGTCTAATAAATCCCTGTATAACACTTTCGTTAAGTGGGATTTACTGTAATATTCTATATACGCTTTATGCCTCACCTGCATAAACAGCCATGTTAACACTATAAATTAGTGTTCATATTAACATATTGCAGGCACCTCAACCAAGGTGAAATGCTTAATGACTTTCAGTAAGCACCCGAATTGCAAGAAAGTGTGGAACAAGGCAGAAGCTTCTCTAGTAACTGAGACAGACTGCACAAGTGCTGCAAGCCTTACAAAATTATTCATTTTTTAAAAAAAAGAAAAGGAGAAGAAAAGATCTAAACCACCAAAGTTTTGCAAATTGCTGTATTAGTACTAGACTTCAAGGCTTTCTAACGGAAATTGGCTCTCATTTTTGAGATATGCATTACATCATAGTCTTCTTTTAGAGCATTATGTCATTCCTGCTGAGACGCATTATCTCGGCTTGGCCCAGCATTAGCGATTTTTGCGGGCCTACTGCAGTGTTCCCAAAGCACTGCTGGGAACCACAGATTGAAATCTGAAACATTTATCTTTTACAAAGCTGAAAAAGAGGAAAGATGTTAACATCAGGCATCACTGACTTCCTTAACCCTCTCCTGACTCTGCTTCTTACTGGGGCTTGGTTTTGATGTCTTTAAACATGCTGCACAAATGAGGTAACCTTTAAAAGCTCACATGAAAGGGGGCATAATACAGTGTTTCTTCCCAGTCTCCAAGAATTGCCCTTGCAGTTGTCTGAATAACACCTCCCCGGTCTTCACAAGATGTCAACAAGAATCAGATTGTACCTACGTACACTGACAAGCTATATTCTGCAGACACAGCTAGAACATATATTAAGAATAAAAGGAGAAGGCAGTGAAAAGCTTTATGTGACTCAACTCTTATTAAAATTTTTATATAGTATTAAGCAACCCTGATATTCTATTTTTCAGCATGTACAGAGATCATGCACACTCAGATGGATCCTCCCATCCTGATCCTTTTGAGGACACAAAAGCAGAATTCCAGGAGGCTTACGCTAGAGAGCAATTTTTATGCAGGGAACTGAGCAGATATTATCTCTTCTGACTTCAACCATGAAATTAGAAGCCCATTTCGTCTCACTGCATCCAGGGCAGGATTAGAGGCTGTGTCATGGAGGGAACAGACAGGTGCTTTCAGGATAAAGCGAGAATATTCCCAAAACCCCAGAGAATCCCAACACCTCTCTCTCTACAAAAGCACAATTATAAAAAGGAGCTGTGAACTCTAAGAGGAAATGGGAAACATTCAACCATGACTAAGTTACAATTCCCTCTCTTGTTATAAACTAATACTATTCATTGGAGGGCTTTAATTTCTCTGCTCCATTTTTTACTTAGATTGTGTGTTTCAGTGAGTTGTCACATTTTGGTGCTTTAAGGCTCTCTGCTACAGCTGTAGTGTATTTTCTAGGAAGATTGCAACCGCAACTGTTTCCATCACAAAGGAATGATTAGCGGCATAACCAGAACTTGGGAGGCAGGACATCATTTAATCCTGCCAGAGATCTCTTTCCCACTTGGTCTGAAAGCTTTTCCTTTCCTTCATTTCCTTTCAGATTGCAGAGCCTGAATAACAAAGCATTAGGAAGGAGAACAAGTCCTCGTGTGTACTTGACACCTGCTGTCCTCATCTCCATGTTTGCAAGGTGACTTTTCTGGCCCTAGCAGCCTCCTGTCACAGGCAGAAGTCTTGTGATTTGAGGGCCAAGTGCTTTTAATACCTAATGTTCCCAAAGGGATGAGCATGGCAAGTCCCCATCCTGCTATACTTTGCTATTGTGACAAGGTTTTGCAGGTAACACCTCATTAGATGTAAAACTGCTACCCGCAGGAGGGAAAATCCAGCTTATTTTCTTAAAGAACCAATCATGAGAGGTGGAAAAAATGGGTTTCCAGATATTTGCTCCAAAAATATATTCATAAGCTTTTTGGCAATGATTGCTTTCACCAAGAAAAGGTGATGATGTGCTGTAATACCTCACCCAAGGAAAATATGCATGTCACGACAAGACAGTGAGTTACCCACCACCTGAAGTGGCAACAAGACAGCACACAGACAGGTGGGCTTACTGGCTGCTGAGCCCTTTGAAAGGTCAGGGGGGACTAATGTTATATATAACATGGTGGGAGCTGCTAGATTCACTGAGGTGAAATGCTATTACAGACTGGTACTTTATGAGTCCTGCATGGCTCGGGACGTTAGGCCACAATTCACTGGCAGAGGACAATGTATTAATCTGAGAGATCCAGACTTCTGAAAGGTGCTTTAGTTAAGGTATCACAGCAAAATGCACTTAAAATTCGGAGCAAGTAAATAAAAATACTTTTGCCCTGCACCCCAAGGAATAGTAAAACTGCAGTCATGGTCTTATAAAGTAACAGAATCAAGCTCTGTTCCTGATCAGTGTAGCATAAATCTGCATTATACCTCAGACTTTACTTCAGTTTTATGCAGGTTTAAATGAGACCATAATTTGACCAATGGCACCAAGTGATGGATTAATACCAAACTGAGCTTGTTAGGGGGGACTCATGCAGGTGTCATGCATCCTCCAGGCTGCACAAAGAAGCTCTGCTCAACAGAAAGCCCTGGATGGTGGCTAGTGCCAGATGGTATCACCCAGGCAGGCAGGAAAATAGCACCTGTGTGCTGGCGGGATGCAGGGAGGGATGCACAGCTTCCCTGCAGATGGAGGTCCCCCCAAACCCCTGCTCCTCTCCCCAGCAGTTCTCTCTGCCCCGACAAGCCCTTCCAGCTGAGGGGTCCCTCCCTGCGGGGGGTACGGGTCTGGTCCCACACCCCATGGATCCCCCATGCCTTCCCCTCTCCAGCTGCCTATGCCTACTCAAGTGGCAGTCCACAGCACGTGCATCTCCCTGTGCCTCTGCGTGCCTGGAGTGCCTGAGAGGCCAGCCAGGGGCTTTTGCCTTGCCAGCACCCTGTCAAACACCACAGGCAGCAGGGAGCAGTCAGGAGTCCTCTCCAGCACCCAGCCTGAGACAATGCACAAACGCAGCAGCCACTTCTTGCTGTCAGGGGATGGAGGGCTCCAGACCCTGCATACATCTTGGGAGCTGACCCTGCATACGGAAATCCCCTTAGCTGCAAGAAATGCAGTGAGGCCAAAGGTGAGCCATATCAGCTCCTACCAGGGCTAGTTAAGTTCCCCGCCTTAAATATTCATTTGCCTTCTGTCGTTTTCACTCCAACATCCTCAGACATAATTTACAGAGGGATTCTTTTTATTTTAATTAACTTCAAACTCCTTTTTTTTTTCCCCAATGGTGTGAAATTAGCAGCCTATGCCTGATTCCCTGCTGCATGGCTCTGGTTTTACAGACGCATAGCTCAACCGATTTTATACTCCCCTGAGTTAAGAGGCTCACTGGTGAATTTATGTAAGAAGACACCTGCCTGCTACAGCCCCAGTGAGAAAGCTGTAACTCGCAGGGCTGCAGCTCACAGCTTTAACTCTAGATTAGATGGGAAAGGAGTCTTTTTGTCAATGAGTGAATCTCTTAAATAGCTATTTTTGAAAGAATTGGATCAAACTTGGTAAGTTTCCAGAGGAAAAAATGGCAAAAGTACATCAAAGCTCAAGATTTTTGTGGTTTTTGATGTTCAGGAATTTGTTTTAGAAATGCTGCACCATTTTCATTTGACATTGAAGAACAAAACTTTTCTACTCCTTATTTTGAAACACTGTTCTCCACTTCAAAACTGATCCAGGTTCCCCCCTAAAATGGGAAAAAGGTTTCAGAGAGCATTAAGCAATGCTGAAGTGAAACTGAAATATCTTTAACAGGTCAGCCAGAATTTGGGCACTAATTCAATTAAATTCTTCAAGCTTTCTTATTTTTTATTTGGTGTTTTTTCCCATAATTTTTGTTTTTGATTACCCACACAGTTACAAAGCTTGTTTTTCACTCAGCTGTACTGAAAATGTCACAGGCAAACAGGCATTGGTTCAGCACACCTGCTCTGGGGTGAAAATGGTGGGACATGACAACAGTCCAAGGCCTCACAGGGAGCACCTGAACTTGCCATTCACCCCAGAGTGCTATAAAGTATCAGACCATGGGCACAGAAATCCCTTTTTGGGCTACCCACAGCTTTTGACTTCCTATGCAGCCCCATGAACATGCCATGTCCCAGCCATTCCCTGGATTCCAAGTAACCCACATGTTCATTCATCTCCCATCTAGTCTTGTAGGCGATTGGGCAGAATTGTCTCTGACTGCTGAGCTGTTCTCATCTAGCAAACATATACGTATTTAGCCAATTCTTTAAATTTTCTGTTATACCCCCCTCCCTCATTCCAGTCTAGTTCCTACATCCACTGCCTCATGGGTTCTCCTTTTTACTCACTATTTTCAAATAATGCTATTTATAAAAGAAATTCAGCCTCCGTGTAGTTATCCCTGATTGTATAGGGGAGCTATGTGAAGTCACTAGCGGTCGTTTATGGAGAACACCTGCCTTGTGTTTTATTCACATGAGAATCAATATGGGTCAGACTCAAAGCCCACTGCAGCCTTTTCATTGGCCTCAGCTAGCTTTGCATTCAGCCTGCCTTGAAGAGCAGGCTCTTGTCTGCTCTGCTGAAGCATTGCTGGAGACAGGAGTTTTGGGGAAGCACTCTTTTTTTGTAAGGCTTCTTGACTTTCAGTGAGGGTGATTTTAAATTGGCTGTACGTGAGCAAAATAGAAAAATTTTTAAGTGTATCTGTAATGGACTATACCTGTCACTCATTTTATAGCCTTGTAACTTAAAGACTTTTAACTTTCAGACTATTGAAAAAATTTCACTCCAGCTGAGCACTAATGCAGTCCAGTCATCCAGACTGAGCTTTCAAACCCTGGTATAATGCTCTGAGTGGCACTGCTCTCTGCTCAGCATGACATGGGCATCTGGGTAAGGATGTGCTGGTATTTCTGTGGCCACTCGGGAGACAGAAATTGCTGCAATATTATATTTCACTGTAATAGTTACTGTTAAGTAGACACGTGATCCTTGTTGCATCAGCTTGCCATTGGCACGGGGTGGGCAGCCAGGACTGCAGAAGGTGAATTTGGGTGATACCTGGAGGGAGAGCACCTGGGA
Organism: Sula dactylatra; assembly: GCA_013389905.1. Lineage (NCBI taxonomy): Eukaryota > Metazoa > Chordata > Aves > Suliformes > Sulidae > Sula > Sula dactylatra. The sequence continues at coordinate 140,106 of WEKW01024306.1, forward strand.
GCTAGTCATGCAAGGCAAATTCATTGGGAGCCTTGCTCTTCGTTAGAAACTCAACAACACACAATCAGAAATCACTGTCTGTGATCAGCAGCAAAACATGGGAAATACTCTCCACTCTTCTCTATCTATCTGGATTACAGAGAATTGCAAGGGGATGTTGGGTGATACCACAGATAATACGTGCAAACAGGGACAGGCTCACACCTGAGAGAGAGAAGGGTTCAGGGCATCCTCATGATGTGCAGAAATAGCTACCAAAGTGCAGTGATATTTAGACTTTGTTGCTGCCAGTGAAGCTGTAAGCTCAGTGGGCAGCCAGCGTTTCATATGCACAGTCTTCTCAGGGCTGCAACGGCAGGGAGAAGGAGCAAAAGGAGTATGTCCCATCTACCTAGCCGCACTCTGCCCCCAAAAGGGTGCCAGATTTGAGGCAGGTGCTGAGGCTTTGGGGTGATACATCAGCTTTTGAAGCACTGCCTGGGACCACGTTGCCCTGGTGGCTGGGTCCCACACTGCTGCCCCAGGGGCTGCTGAAATGCCAGGAGGTCAAGCACTTGCTGCATTGCCCTGAGGCTCCAAGTGGTCAGGGATTGCTCACCTGCCCTCCCCAGGGACAGGGAGAGATGAATTTCAAAGATGGTGGGGGGGCCAAAATATCATGTTATGGCTCTGGTCCTCACTTGCTGGCTGAATTTTCTCCCTCTAACTCACGTTGCAAAGTCTGAGAGGTGCCCCTCTGCTTTCTTCTCTGTACAGGCAACAACCTGCCCATCCTTACTCTGGCACCTCCCAGAAAGGAGAGGCTCCAGGAGTATATCTAAACCACAGAGCCGGAGGAGGGTCATCTGGGTGCAGTAGCACAGGGATATGGCTTGTGGAAATGAACAACATCTCTCAGCCATGAAGCAAGTGATGATCAAGGCCTGGCTCTAAAAGTCAATTCAAGCTAAAGCCACATGTAAGAGTTGCTGGAGGTTTGCAGCTCCTCCCTGAGCATTGAAGGCAGCTGCCGAAGGAGGATCAAAAAAAGGGGGTTTCCCTTAATTTCCCCTCTGTGTGCTCAGTGACCATAACGCGTCTCCCCAGTGGAGCTGCAGGCTGGCTGTATGGGAGCAGTGAGCTCGGCTGACACAGTTTTAAAAATGAACTCAGTGAGGTGAAAAGATCATTTTTCCCTCCTGACATTTTCAACTACTTAGTTGCTTAATTATCTGTTACCAGAATATCTCCCTACAAGCACCAGCAATTTCACCCATTAACAATTAGTGAGAACAGTTATTCTACTGAACTTTGTGCAGTTGAATAATAGATTAATACCCATCCCTCTGAGTATGACTACATGGGGCAGATTCCCCGCTGGACCAGGCTGACTTAGCATTATTCACATTAACAATTTACTTTTGTATTTAAAAACCAATTTGAAAAGGATGTATCTTTTTTCCAAGAGGAATGACTTTATCTCCTCCTGTTCGGGTATTCTAGCAACCATAAGCATTTTTGTCATGCAAATAATTTCAGTAGTGATCCAGTGAACAGATAAATTTCTGCCTTGCCCATATTTTGGCTATTGATACACGTATTTTTAGATACAGCAGCCAGTAGAAATCCCCTGAAATATTCAGGGTTAGAGTGAGCTTTAATGAAACCACCTTCACATTACATCTTCCAGCTCCAAAATATCACAAAAATTTTAAAGAAGAAAACTTCTAATAGAGTTACACCATGAGCAATAACTACATTGGACCATCAAAACTTGCCAATGGAAAATTCACAACACAAATGTGATATTGTAATTAGATCCATTTCATCATGTACAGATAAAATACCCATCTACCTCCAGAAACTAAACAATCAGATCCTATCTTTCAAAGACTTTGCAATAGAGGAAATTCAGTGTTTTTAAGTTAAGAGTTCCTGTATAAAGAGTAAAAGACTAAAAAGGAGGGCTGACATACTTTAAAAGAAAAGAAGGATTTTTTAGAAATGTCTATGGAAAAAAAAAGAATTAGAAAAGTCCCTTCCTCTGGGTTTTCCCTTGCAGTTTTGATGAGGCGTTCATAATCACGTCCCTAAGAACTGATACATTATTTTAAAACCATTTCAACTTTGTGCAAGCACACATGGATTCTGACACTAATTCACAAGGTTTCCTTTCCTAAGAACTGCTCCCTTGTTACAGGAACATTGCCCTTTTTTTTTCCTCTTTTTTAAAAAAATAAAAGGATCCTTAGGGCAGCAGAGAGCTGCATGTGATTTTGATTAAAGTCAGGAGTTAGAGAGGTCAGCTGCATCTGTGTTTATGTCTGTGATTACAGAGCACGTCTGCTCTGCTGTCACCCAATGGGCAGCATAGGTGAGACAGAAACTGATGGGGGTGTGTGTAGTTCCAGCAGAGAAACATGAGATAACTGATCAGATATCTCACAGTCCAAGGTGCAAGCCAGCCTGAGACACTTCTGCCATTAGCTGACCCCGCTCATTGTGCCCAGGCGTCTGAGGGCAGCCACTGGGTGCCCAACACCTGTAAGTCATTCAATCCCCATGCTGCCCGGGGCAAGGGGGGCACATGCTGCCCCCACCGCACACACATGCCCAGCTGCCCTGGCGTGGACCCCATGCAGCTGCTGGGGGTCTGGGCACCCACTGCAAGGCTGTCTGGACCATGACACCTCTGTGGCCAGCGGAGGCACTGAAGGCAAATGGAGATTTTACGGTTAAATTTAGGCAGCTACAGGAGCTGACCTGATATTCTCCACCATCGCCTCCACAAGGTGGTTAAAAGGAGGAACAAGCCCACACTGCTGCCTTTGGGACAATAGGTGGAGGAACTCAGCCTCCACCCAGGGGTGGCATCTCCTTCAAGCATGAAGGAAACAGAGTCGGGGGAGGCCGTGGGCATGCAGAAAGGATAAATTCAAAATCTGGTAAGGGAGATGGTACAAGCTTGGGTCTACAGACTGCTCTTCTTGAGAAGCTACCAGAGAAAGGCTTGGTGGGATAGGTGGTGACCTGGCAGGAGCATGTCTGGCTGGCCCCCAGCCCCAGATATCCTGGCACGTAAGAAGGGACCTATGTTATGTCAAGTCTTCCTCTCCAAGTGTGGTTCAGCCACTTCTAAACAGGACGTTCACACTATTAATAGCTACTCACTGGAGGGTATTTATTTACAAGCAGCACATATTATTTTAACCCTTCGCACTGGGAGTCTCAGTCTTTGTGCCCTGCCTCTCCTCAGTGTTATGACCAAGGTGGGTGTAACACAGGTATAACACAAAAGCAAACAACACTATTCCATGGATTAAAACTTTTAGCTCTTCCATGGATGAAAACTTTTAACAGAAAGTCCCAGTGTCTTCACTTGTCAGCAAAGCATGGTGCATGTGCATGGCGGCCTTTTTTATTTCTAAGGAAAGTCACCATTTCCAGAGGGATGTGCAAGGTCATGCACAGAAACTGCGAAAAGCAGCTCCTGGGAGCAACCCTTGACTGCAGAAACAGGCCTGCTGCAGCCAGGAAGGAAGGAAGGAGAAGAGCTTCTGCTGTCTTTGAAGCCAGGGAGGGATCACAGCGGCAGGATGTGCTTATTTGGGAATTTGGACAAGGCAGCTGTGGGGTGGTAAACTGTTTGCTCCTGACACTGACTCCCATAGTACACATTCAAAAAGCAAAAGCAATTCCCACCTTCCCCCGCCCCCCCCCCCCCCCCCCCCCCCCCCCGAGGCGGGTGCATGTCCCACAGAGAAGCAAGCCTCACCTCTGCACAAACGACATCCTGCGGAAAAGGTCACTGCAGTAGCAAAACAAGGGGACACCTACAGACAGCTGGCAGCCGGGGGTCTTTTCACACCATCTCTGTAGCGAGCCCACCATTTCTCCTCACCTTATAACTCACCGTGGCAGTGCAGATACACTGGATTTTGACCTAATGGCTTTAAGCTCCTTTTCTCTGTCAGTTTGTTCAAAACATGTTAACAAGTGCTAGTTTCCTGAGGTAGTTCTTCAAATAGCTTTTCCCAGTTGTGCCTACCCTTTCTACCACCATTAATGTTTTTGGCTGTTCTGGGAGAAGGTCTGTAATGCAAGAGGTCTCTCACGGCTATGCCATGCTGCCTCTGCAGTGCTGGCCCTGGCTCCTCTGCTCCAGGAGATGGTCAACAGGCTACGGCTTTCCTACAACTATTTCTGCCATGTGCCCTTTTGGCTAATGATTCCCTTGGTCCTTTTCCCTGTTCAACCTGAAATGCCTCCCCACAGCGCTGACGAGACGACATTTCTGGAAGCGTCGTGTTTCAGCAGCTCTAAACTTAACGAGTGAGTAAGGCATGAGCCATATGTTCAGAACAGATTTAGGTAAATTCGGGGAAAACCTGTCCCTGTGGGAATGTCCCCTCCCTTACTGCAACTGCTGCAGTGTGCCCAAACTTGGTTTGAATCCCTCCAGGTCTTGGAGCTGAGTGTGTCCTCCTGGGCACCAGCAAAGGCAGCGTGCTGTGTGTTGTCAGGCGGGCAAGGGCCACGTGTAACGCACACCATGAGGTGTGCATGGCTATCCTGCCCGGTGTGTCATCAGGACACATTGACCCCAGCCATAGCTCATCTGCAGGGCCCTCTCAGTGGCTCCTGCCCAACCTGGGTCTGTCCCCAAGGCTGAGGAGGTCCCCATGTAGGGCAGAGGAAGAACCTGCAGACCCGCTAGCGAGGCCAACCCATCTGCCGTGTACAAAGTAACAGCATCTGGCTTTGCTGAGCCTGGGGTGGCAGAGGTGAAGAATAATCTAGATGAGAATCACCCACAACTTCTCAGGCACATCCCTGACAGCTACTGAGAATCAGCCAAGAACTCTGCAGCAGTAATTTACTGATGACCATCAGGAGCAACCTGCTGAGCTCTTTGAAGGCTGAGAGAATTTCCCTCAAGTCCAGTGTGCGTCGATGCTCACACCTCGCCTGGGGTGGCTGCATTTGGGTTTGGCTTTCCAACATGAATTCCAGTGGAAGACCAGAGGAGTAAAGTGAAAAGGCAAATTAAACCTTTAATAAAAAGCTCAGGGTGGTGAAGTGGTGGAGGTAAAGTGAAGACACAGGCAGACAAAACACATATTACTGAGTATGTCTGTGTTGGCCATTCTGTGCAGGAGACTGCAGGCATCTGTGGACATGTCTGGAGGATAATCCTTGGAGACACTGGACAATGTTATTAGAGTTCCTTTTTGCGGATAAAAGAATACCCTTATGTCATTTGGAGGCAGCATTTTCAGTATTCCCCACATTTTTTGGGCAAGAAATGCTGCTCATGGTTTATCACCATGCCTCTTTATATGCTACCTCTTAAAGGCCACCATGCTCTTAAAGGCACATAAGCTCTTTTTCCTTACCTTACATTACTTAGTTACTCTGGAGTCTGCATTTACCTTTAAATCTCTTCCAAATTTTAAAAATTTGTTCTGTTTTGTTGTTGCTTCATGAATATAAACATCTTTGCTCACAGTGCAATTCTGTCCACCTTTGGCATCCACATTTCTAAAAAGATGCTGAAAACCTGAAGATACTGCAGGTAAAAGCTGTATAAATTATTTCAGGGCTGGAAGAAGTGATGCAGGGAAAGGCTTCAGGAGTTTGATTTGCACACTTTAGCAAAGCAAAGCGCTTTGCTGTGGCTCCTTTAGGCAGTGAAAATGCTGAGCCCTAGAGCCCCTCTTACACTGAAGAGGAAAGGCATAGGCAAAACCAATGAGTGGAAATTTAAGAAGGAAATGCAGCTAAGGAACAGGACACCATTTTTAAATGCTATGGGTGGCAACTTTTGGACAAGCTATCAAGGAAAGTGATAGCTTCTTCTAACCAAGAGCAAGTAGCTTTTCAGGAAGTTTAGTTTCATCTTTAGAAAAACTTGCATGCAACGTCCTTTGGAGAAGAGGAAATAGAAAGTCTGGAGGAAATAGCCTTTTCTTGCTTTAGCCTTGGTGATTAAAAAGCGACTATTCTGCAGATGTGAAAAAATAGTTCGGACCTACCTCCTTGACCTCTTCTTATGCTAACTCCAAAGCCCTGGGAAAATTCATCTGGTAATGCCTCTGATACATTGAAAATCATCAGGTTTTGCACCAGAAAGGCAGATAATTTTGTAAAGGTCAAATACTCATATCTGAATGCCACAGGCAGCCTCGTCTGCTCATCTTACTTATTATAAGAAATTAATAAAACCATTACCTCATCAAGTCTACTCCGGACAGATGGTTATCTTGCTAAATAGATGGCTTAACACAGTAGATCAGCTTCATGCTGAGGCAAGAGTCCAGAACACTTTTGATCTGTCATCTAGAAGCTGCTGCAACCACTTTCCCTTCCTTCTAGGAACAGCAGGGCTTTTCTGTTCAGAGAGGTAATGATGGAAAAGATCGTGCAATGGAAGCAGGCACTTGGTTGATGAATAACATGGACATTTATCTACTTCTGCAGCAAAAATTAGAAGGTACCACACCAAATTTGTGATTTAGGACCACCAAGAGGAGATGTTCTTTCTTTGTTTTTATAGTACTGTAATGATCACAGGCAAATACAGTTGCAACTATTTTCTGATACTGCTCCTTGGAACTATTATTTATAGCCTATATAATTCCTCTCCATATCCTGATTTTTTGGCAATGCAAAGCAGTAGCTAGGCCAGGAGTTAATGATCATGAGATAAGCATTTATCTCACTTGGTGCCATGTCGGCTTGTTCTACTTTCAAATATTATTTGCTCTTATGCATGCTGTTCTTCTGCCAAAGCTGAAGAAAAATTACTGTTCTTTTTCCAAGAAAGAAAGCACTGTGTGACTCAATTTCAATTAACAGTGTGGGATTTAAGTATAATCTTTGTATTGTGCCTTTTTTTTCAATCCTACTTATCACTATTGCGTGCTTGTCATCTGTTACTCTGTACCTTTCCAAATCTTTTCTCATGTCTGAAGATATACTTGTGGTAGAGACATCTTGAGCAAAACATGAATTTTCAGGCTCTTGTCTGAAAAGACAGGGTCCCCAGAGCTTATTTTGATTTTCTAGCAGGCTTATACACATTCAGGAACTGTCCGACTTGCAAACATTTACTAAGTAGCTTTCTCCTGCACTGTACCCTGCATTCCCTTTGAATTTGTCCTTATCTTTCACTTTTTGTTCTGCATGATGGAGCCTCAGGTTACTGTCAGGCGGCCAGAGCTGTTTATTACTTCCCAAGTATTGCTGTTTGCTGTGCAATTGAAGATGGACCAGAAAAGAACAATGGCCTCTTTTCATTTTATTATTTATCTAAGGATTGTTTCTTCATGTCTTTTCTTCTCAATGTAAGTGGATTGGTTCAAGGATCAAAATGGAAGGTATTTTTCTCTATGGAACATGTTTCACTTCAACAGAATATTTCTCTCTAAAGTTAGAAGTTGGCCACAGAGCTGTCGGCCACTGTCATGTGTAAGTCATTATAAAGAAAAGCAATGAACAGGCAGTATATTCTATAACCCACCTGTGTTTATTATTTGATATTTGACTAAAAACTGGAGTTTTGGTAAAACTCAAAAGTTGAGACATTTTAATGACTCAATCCTTTAATATACTATGTAGTAAGAAATGCAGCCCCCTGTGAAGATATTAATCTGTAAAACCAGTAAAAAAATTAAGCTGGTCTGAGCATCCTCATGCTTTGGCTTTCCTGATCACTGCCTTCCAGAAGCAAGGTCTGCCTCTGCTTGGATTTCATGAGGAGAGGGACGTTAGTCCATAGCTTATATTCTTCTCTTATTTCATTGATCTATTGTTTCTATAAGCTTAATTCTGGGTTCTGGTCTACTTTTTGTTTTCTCATACTTTTCTACTGGCCCAATAAAGAGATTTTTTTAAATAAAAAAATAATTTTTGCTATAATTAAATTTTAATTCATACTTCTCTACTTCAACATATTTTACAGACAATAACTAATTAGTTTAACTGGTATCCCTGTGAGATGAGTCTCATTTTTTACTTTTCCCTTGGTATTTAGCATTTTCTGCAGTCTAAACTGAATGGTAGCTTATGGTTTTTTCAGTAGCTAATGATTTTTATCCAGACTCACTCATTTCACCAACCCCAAACAAAAACTGGCTAAAACTTCTTTGTCAGGTTTTTGTTCTTTGGTCATCAGATGACATGAAACAGAAGGAAAAGTCTGCTAGTGGTTTCATTCATTATGCTTTCATCAAACTGCAGTACCTACAAATACATAAAAACCTGCAGAGTTAAATAAACTGCTGTGATTCCTAAAGGGCATTCCTCAAAAAATTAAGTAGATGTTTAACTTCATACATTAATCTGTCAATCCATGAATCCATGCTTACATCTTTTCAAAACTGGACTATAAATAGGATTTGCTTTGAGTTTTGTAGTGAGAGGGATTCAGAACGAAAAATAAATGGCAACATTTCTAGCACTGAATGCCAAACATTCAGAAATCACAGCAGATAAGACCATTTTACCAAGAGAGGCTATCTGCTAAATGATAGGGCCTAAAAATAATTTTTTCCTTTTTAATTTCCTCTGATAAAATAGCAATAGCACATTTGATATATAATCTGCTTTAACCAGTTTTCTACCTGAAGGTATATAATCAAGACTAAAAAACACATCATAAAATCTCAGCAAGAATATCAGAAATAATCACATCTCACTGCTATTTATATCTGCTTCTTCACTCTCTCTTGTTCATATTGGTGTGGCAATGTCTAAAATAAGAAAATCAGTTGGCTAGAAATGTTACAGCTTATTCCTACTCTTTAGGAATAAATAAAACCTTCTGAACAGCTAGCATCCTGCCACTGTACCTGGAGCCACGCAAGTGTACACTGCCCTCCCTTTATTAAATAAACTTTGGGATGAGTCAAGACATCGAAGGCTTCCTTAAATCCCAGCAGAGGCATAGCTCTGAGAGTGGTGAAGGGAAAATTGCCTGTAATGACAAAGCACATTTCACCCAAATCAGCAGTGAGTGTTTCTGTATCTGTGCAGTGAGGCACATCCATCTCCTCCATCTGCAGCAGTGCACGAGCACACTGTGGACACATGCTTGCAGCTGTGTCTATTAACTGCTAGTCTGCAAAAAAATGTTTGAACTAAGAGAGCAGGATCCAAACCACCTAACCTACTGGCTCACCACATGTAAGGTGCCTAACAAAGCAGAGTCTGGAAGTAAATACCCATGATCTGTGGAGCAAAAAAACCAAGGTTTTTGAAAGCCTCCAGGAGCACCCTGCCTGCCAAGGTATACACTCCTACCTCTGCCCACACCATAGGCAGGGAGCACAGACACTTCAGCAAGACTGCTTCACTAGGGGCCTAAAATGTAAGTGTGAGTTAAGTGCCAAAGTCAGACACTTCAGTTAGGCCAGCCAGCTCTAAGCCCAAGAAGTTAGTGGTCTATTACACCCATCCTTCCTGAGAGCTGTAGGGCCCCTGGGCATGCAGAGCTCCCCCACAGCCTCTGCACAGGCAGCTGCAGGCACACCCTACTCACAAATGTTGAGCTCAGTATAGCTTTTTCAAACTGTCCTGGTTTCGGCTGGGATAGAGTTCATTTTCTTCCTAGTAGCTGGTATAGTGCTGTGTTTTGGATTTAGTATGAGAATAAGGTTGATAACACACTGATGTTTTAGTTGTTGCTAAGTAGTGCTTACACTAGTCAAGGCCTTTTTCAGTTTCCCATGCTCTGCCAGGTACACAAGAAGTCAGGAGGGGAGGGGGCACAGCCAGGACAGCTGACCCCAACTGACCAAAGGGATATGCCATACCATATGACATCACGCTCAGCATATAAAGCTGGGGGAAGAAGGAGGAAGTGGGGGGGGGATGTTCGGAGTGATGGCGTTTATCTTCCCAAGTAACCTTTACACATGATGGAGCCCTGCTTTCCTGGAGGTGGCTGAACACCTGCCTGCCCATGGGAAGCAGGGAATGAATTCCTTGTTTTGCTTTGCTTGCGCACGCAGTTTTTGCTTTACCTATTAAACTGTCTTTATCTCAACCCAGGAGTTTTCTTACTGTGGCCCTTCAGATTCTCTCCCCCATCCCACTGGGGTGTGGGGAGTGAGCGAGTGGCTGTGTGGTGCTTGGTTGCCGACTGGGGCTAAACCACAACACAAACACTGCTGAGTACAGAACAGCACGGCCCCTTCACACAAGGGTATGTTTCTTTAAAGGCATCAGGGAACTTTGAGGGGTTCAGACCCCGTTGAAGACCATCTCCAAAGGACTGAAGAACATGGAGTCACCTCGAATATGTGAATTGCAGCCATCTGAGCCTTAAGTGAAGGTGTATTAGTGTATCAGTGACAGTATACCAAAGGCATATGCAGCATCATGTTCTGATTCAAATTGGCTCTAATACTCTGAGATAGATATAGATATAGAGAGATAGATATATATATACACACATGCTGAGGAACTTCCTAGGTAGACACTCTTGCCATTCTCTTTTTAAAAAAGCTCCTTGCAATGTCATATGAACCTTGCAGTTTCTCTAGGGGCAACCAACTCTGCCCCAAGAGGGAGGCTCTGCTACTGTCTGTCAGTGGCTCGAAAGCTGGCACAGACACAGCAGACAGTGACGTCGCCCATCCACTCGGAGCTAGCGCGATGCCAGCTGATGGAGTTCTGCATTTTCTCCCCAAAAGTTCCAGTCCTTCTGAACAGCGCTTCTCCTCTGTGATAGCCATAGCTGAGGCAGGAGATGGCAATTGTGCTGATAGCACAGGACAAAGCATGTGGCCGTCGCTGTTGCATTTCAGCCAGCCCTGAATCACCATGGGATTCAGCTCTGAGCAGAGCATCCATTCCTCGTGTCCGAAGCTGCACAGGGCATGCAGGAGGACATGGGAGTGTTGCTAATACCGTTGGTGCATCCATCTGTTAATAGGCTTCCTACTTTCATGAAATGTGCAGGAATCTCCCTCTTGACCTCTCACAAATTTGATTTAAATTGACAAACTAGTTCAAAAGTCAACAGAGCGACAGACAGAGGCTGAGGCTGCATAACCTCTGTCTCCCCAGGAAAGCAGGGTAAACAATGGAGGAATGAGACAAAGAGAGATGAGAAAGGTTTTGCTAGGACATTATTGATCAAATATATGTAAAGAGTCTAGTAATCATCCAGCTAAGCAACATGGGTGAACATTAGTCATCTGGCAGTAAATGGATTCTGACTTCTATGATGCAGAAAAAAGGTGCTTAAGAAACCCTGAAAATCCAAAGCATGTCCTAAAATAATCACATCTGACATCAACTCTGAGACAATAGAATGAAGAAAACAATACCATGGTACAGGGAAAAAAAAGAACAGCAAACATATTTCTGCTTCTAAAATAAACTTGGGCTGCTTCTGAAGTCTCTTCCATTTCCCAGACCCAGAAATTAACAGAAGGAAAAATATGCAAATTCTAAGAAAACATTTATTTTTTACTAATTGTCTGGCTATTTGCTGGAACATCAGAGAACTGAATAGCTAAATACTGTGTGTCAACCAAAAAAAGGAAATGACAAATGAACCAAAGATTTTTTTTGGTGGCAACTATATATATAAACAACAATAAAAACAAAGACCTGTAATATCGAAAATAGTGTTTATTGTGGTTTACCTTCTGACTTCCATCAGGAAAGCAGTTCTGTTTCCTAACTGTTTAGTTAGCCCCACCTGCCACATAAGTAGGTGACAGATCAAGCTGCAACCATTGTACCATCGTCTGGGAAGGATTATTGCCACTGCACTCTGCAGAAAACCAGTGGTAAAAGATACACTGAGAAGTGGTGATGAAGTTTTAAAAAATAAGCACAATTATTTTGTACAATCTTTCTCAGCAATCAGATATTTTCCTTTGAAGCTGAACAGCTTCCCTAAGCACTGTACAAACCGAACCCTATAATCCCATTTGCCTACTGGCTCCCCTCTACTCTTCCTCCCCTCCACTCTTTCCAGGATGTGGCTGAAGTTGCCAAGAATAGCTCAGAGTACAGACAGAACATGATGAACTTGTTTCTCCATGTACCATGGAGTGAAGACATGTTTCCATCTGGCCAGCTCACAGCTTCATTCCACAAACAATTTTAGGTTTGAAACTCTCTATGACCATCACAGAAGAAACATCGTGCTCCTATCCCACTCCAGCATCAGGTCTGAGCCTGCTCTCTCTGGTGCCAATGGCCTCTGTCTAACGCATCCTGACATCTTTTTCTCTTCCAGACAGTATGAAAATCTGCAAGCAAGATGGTGTGAAGTCCCAAGAGCACAGTGGTTCACATTGGTGTACACATCCTATTCTGTGTGCAGGTAACACACTCTGCATAAAGTATTTCAGTATGTCCTTCAGGAAGATGTTTCATCATTAATTTTCTTTTTCTTTCCTTTCCTTAAAAAAAATCATCTGTTGTAAGGGTATCATCACCTGAGGTTTTCTTCAGCTTTCTCCTTTTTATGACTGGTGTGGATCATTACTCAAGGTAATGAGGTTGAAAACTTTTCAGTTTCTGAGCCAATACCACATCTGACTTCTCATCTTCCAGGGATTAGGCCAAATGGTAAGTGCAGCAGTACTGTGGTGGGAAAACCAAGAAGCGACAAGGTAGGAAAAATCATTAGTAAAGAAACAACTAACCAAAAGAGAGGCAATGAGGGTGGGTCTACTTAGTGATGGGACTAGTGGTGTGAAATGAAGCTAGGTCAGATGTGGAGACACAGACAGCTATTTATACCAGCACTTGTTAAAGCTGATGGAAGCAACCAACAAAGCAGCCACATACAGGCTGCAGCCAAGGCATGGGAATTTGTACAGACTGATATCGGTCCTAGCCATGTGTGTTGTGCAACCCAAGTCTCCTGTGCCTGGACAAGTGGGCCTGAGTTTTGTCAGTTTGTTTAGTTTTCAAGCTAAATGTGCAAAGAGCATTTTCTAAAGCTCTTGGGGATCTCCAGGGCTTTCTCTAAGTGGCTGAAGCTCATGCAAGGTAGAGCCCTAAGGATTTCTGGGTCTGAGCCTAGCCAAGGCCAGGAAGCAGATGGAAGAAGCACCTGACAAAACAAGCAGTTGATGGAAGGCTCCCCAGAGAGAAAGCCACAACAGTGGGGCACTCCAATGGGTTTTAATGGGGAGTTCAGGGACTAGCTGTAATTCAGTAACTGGTCTGGGCAGAGTGACACAACTCCCTCACCACTGCCCTGTACCACCCTAAACCAGACTTTTCTGATTTCAGTTCAGTATTGCAAGTGTTTTCACATTATATCAAGTCTTTAAAAATATGTGAAGGAAAGAGAAAGGGTTGAGCCAACTTCCCACCCACCAGACATCAAATTTCCAGCAAAATTTTCTATTTCCAAAATTGTTCTCCAGTGTGTTTAGAATCGCCCTTAGTGCCCAGAGCTGGTTACTAGTGCCTAAACAACCACTAACATTCATCTGATAGACTGGTGTTTAATTAAATATGTGTATCTCAATGTATTGTATTTACCACTGTACTTCTGCTGCCAACATCCAGCTTTTTCAGCACCAATCATCTGGAAAATGTGAAAGAAGAATCCCTTACATTTAATGCTTTAAGCTGATAACAAGTTCAGGGTGAACAACTCTAACACATTGGGATTACTGAGCCTTTGGGTTTTTTACACCTGTCAAAATTATCCTTTTTCCTTTTTCTGATTATTTGACATTGATCTAGACCTTTTCTGCCTAATATTTTTGTTGCTAGAAAAGGACTAAGAGGTACTGCCTCATTACTTTCTCTCTTTTGCTGTCTCCTCAAAATCAACATATTCTGCCATTTCCCACCAGAAGAAATCACATTGCAATGGTTTCCATCACAGTTTAAAGAGGAACTTATAACTGTGTGGTATTCACGTAAGTACTCCAGGCAAAACAGGAAGGACTATGTTTGAGGTATGTCTTTATATAAACGTACCTTCTATCCTATGTGACCTCATATGTACGTAAGTTGAAACATAGATGTGTCATTATTCAGTTGCCCACAACTAGCCTGCTTAAAGCATAAGCATGAGGTCAAGTTCTTAGCTGATATAAATCATCATCATTCTGGTGTCTTCCATGTTTTCCCATCATCCCATGCTATGCACCTTAAGTCCAGAGGAGGCAATCTAGGAAGGGTCTACCAATTCCAGAAGCTCCATATTTCCTTTCCCATTTATGCCCCTTCCACAGTATTTCCCATCTCTTCCTAACCAAAACACTTGTATTGACCGCAGATGGAAGGCTTTGGTTCAGGATGAGATGGAATTAAAGGAAGGGGGATAGCTGCCTGCAAGCATGTAATTAATAAAAACACCCACAAGAAGGTCTGGTGGTTTGATGTGCTCCACAGCATATGATTAGCATTAACAACAAAGGCAAAGTTAAGCGAAGGAAAGCTTATTCTGAGAAATTGAGTATCTAGTGGAACATGAGCTTAAACATATTCAGTCTAGGATAAGATAGTCGTTTTAACAGCGAGCTTGATAACCTATTGAACCAATTTATCAAAGACTGCTGTAGATTCTTTATCACTTGAGGTCTTTAAAACAAGACTGGAGGGCCTTAAAGTCATGCTCTAGCCAAGTATAAACTGCTTCATGCAAAAAGCACTTTGTAGCAATCTACATTGGATGTCTATGAGAGGTCTGACCTGAAGGTCAGTCATGGTCCCATCTAGTGTCAGGTCTATGAATCCATCAGGTGGAATGCCCCAAACTGGATTCAGTGCCATTACAGATTTACACCAGTAGACACTCTGGCTCAGGAGAATGAGTGCAATATATCCAAGTCCAAGATGCAGTTAAGATGTGTGGAAAGGCTCTTTTTGACATCTGTGAGATTTGGATGACATCCTTAGAGGGTGGGTGCAGTGCAAAAAGCATGCAGTGACCGGGCATATCAATTCTAGCAAGTATTAGGTGACACTGCCCTCAGACGCTCAAGATGGAGTAGGTAAGCTCTTCCTAATTCTTAAAATAAATTTTAAGGCAGGGCTTAACAACTGACAAAATACTAATGCACTGTAAATAAATTTCTCCATCATATTGGACTATTGAGGAACATGGTTATTTCTTTGTCCACAGCACACCAATAACCTAGAGTGCGAATATTCCAGCTTAGGAAAAATGCAGACTTGCAACAAGGGTCAAGGTGGGACACAGGCGGCCCTAGCACTCTTTCAGCTTCTTGCCATTTTCGCTGAATTCAATGTGCACTGTAGAATAAGACCTTCAGCTGAAAAGGAAGAATGGGAAGGAAATTAAAAGGAAAAATCCTGCTCCACATAAAACCTTTGTACCATAGCTAAATTTGTCTAGAAAATTAACATTAGAGGAAATAAATGGAGACTGCAAAGCCATAGAAGTCACAGAATCATTAAGGTTGGAAAAGACCTCTAAGATCATCAAGTCCAACCATCAACCCAACACCACCATGCCTCATAAGCCATGTCCCGAAGTGCCACATCTACATGTTTTTTGAACACCTCCGGGGATGGTGACTCCACCACCTCTCTGGGCAGCCTGTTCCAATGCCTGACCACTCTTTCAGTGAAGAAATTTTCCCTAATACCCAATCTAAACCTCCCCTGGCACAACCTAAGGCCATTTCCTCTTGTTCTATTGCTAGTTACTTAGGAGAAAAGACCAACATCCACCTCACTACAACCGCCTTTCAGGTAGTTGTAGAGAGCGATAAGGTCTCCCCTCAGCCTCCTCTTCTCCAGGCTAAACAACCCCAGTTCCCTCAGTCGCCCCTCATAAGACTTGTTCTCCAGACCCTTCACCAGCTTTGTTGCCCTTCTCTGGACTAACTCCAGCACCTCAATGTCCTTCTTGGACTGAGGGGCCCAAAACTGAACACAGGATTTGATGTGTGGCCTCACCAGTGCTGAGTACAGGGGCACAATCACTTCCCTAGTCCTGCTGGCCACACTATTCCTGATACAAGGCAGGATGCTGTTGGCCTTCTTGGCAACCTGGGCACACTGCTAGATCATGTTCAGCTGGCTGTCGACCAACACCCCCAGGCCCTTTTCCTCCAAGCAGCTCTCCAGCCTCTCTTCCCCAAGCCTGTAGTGTTGCATGGGGTTGTTGTGACCCAAGTGCAGGACCTGGTGCTTGGCCTTGTTAAACCTCATACAATTGACCTCGGCCCATCGATCCAGCCTGTCCAGATCCCTCTGCAGAGGCTTCCTACCCTCGAGCAGATTGACACTCCCACCCAATTTGGTGTCGTCTGCAAAGTTACTTAGGGTGCACTCAATCCCCTCATCCAGGTAATTGATAAATTTATTAAACAAGACTGGCCGCAACAGTGAGCCCTGGGGAACACCACTCATGACTGGCCACCAACTGGATTTAGCGGCTTAAGCCTCTGAGGGCAAAGCACAAGACTGGGAGTCAGTAGATCTCAGCTCTGTTCCTAATTTTGCCCTCAGTGTGCTGTAGGACTCTGCGATAGTCATGTTTTTCCACCTCTTCTTCTCTCTATATACAGGGTTGTCACTAAAATTGGGAATAAACCTCGTAACACCAATGTAGTGTTAAAAGGCAGGCATTCTTTATTCACGGCGCTGGGAACACGGGGGATAACTCCTCCTCAAACATGTTCGCCTTTGCATTAAAATTCACCAGTTTTTATATACTTTTTCTGTCGAGTCACTGTTACATAAACTGTTTAACATAAAATTACATACAATGCTTGCTATTAACATACAGTGTTCACTATTAACTTTTAACCTCTACATTGATTGGTTTCTTTGATAAGGGTAAGGGGATTTCCAAGCAGCATTACTGGTGCATAACAGGTTTCTATAGCAAGTTTCCTAGTACAAACAGTAACTACCTGGTGAGATTTCTACAGTCATGAGTTTCACAACACACAATATTCTACCTTTCTGTTTAATTCCCCACCACCTTGGTTACAGTGTGTTAACTTTCATGTATAAATGTCAAAAAGGAATTATGGTGGGTGTGCATGTTAGGTGGAGAGATCCCCCATGCACCCGGCGCCAAATAAAGTAATGCCTGCTCTTTAACACACCCCGTGTTAAAGAGTGTCATAACCATCCAGGACATTATAAAGTGCAAAAAAAAAACCCCCAAACTCATAAAGACTGTGCTGGTTTTTTCTGGGATAGACTTTATTTTCTTCACTGTAGCTAGTATAGTGTGTTTTGGATTTGGTATGAGAATAGTGCTGATGGCACATTGATGTTTTAGTTGTTGTTAAGTAGTGGCTAAGTGTCCCTAAGTAGTGCTTACACTAGTCAAGGACTTTTTCAGCTTCCCTTGCTCTGCCTGGGGCACAAGAAGCCGGGAGGGGAGGGGGCACAGCCAGGACAGCTGATCCAAACTGGCCAAAGGGATATTCCATACCATATCACATCATGCTCAGNAGGAGTGAATGAATTCCTTGTTTTGCCTTGCTTGCGCATGCAGCTTTTGCTTTTCCTTTTCATTATATTGTTATTACTATTATTATTATTACTATTACTTTACCTACTAAACTGCCTTATCTCAACCCACGAGTTTTCTCACTTTTACCCTTCTTATTCTCTCCCCCATCCCGCCAGGGGTGGGGACTGAGTGAGCAGCTGTGTGGTGCTTAGTTGCTGGCTGGGGCTAAACCACAAGACTGATAAGCTGTATCATTTTTACTTACTGATTTCAGTTATTAATTGCAATATAGTTAAGGATTTTTTTTAAACAAATGATCCTATTAGCTCAATTATGCCATTTATGAGGAACACCACATTCTTTGCTAACCTTCTGGACTAGTGCAGCATGAAGCCATTCCTAATGGATCAATGCCTCTTTGGATACCAGTTGTATAAGGCAATACATGCTACTTTGTAGATTAAAATATGCTAAATACTGATGGCAATCTCACCCTATCAGAATTATAGTAAATGGAGTTACATCAGGCTGGTGGCCAGTCACCAGTGGGGTTCTCCAGGGCTCAGTTTTAGGGCCTGTGCTCTTTAATGTTTTTATAAATGATCTGGATGCAGGAGTACAATGTACATTAAGTAAGTTTGCCTGCTAATGATACTAAACTAGGAGGAGCTGTGGACACCCTCGAGGGTAGAGAGGCTTTACAGAGAGATCTGGATAGACTAGAGAGCTGGGCAATCACCAACCATATGAAATTTAACAAGAGCAACTGCTGGATTCTGCACCTGGGATGGGATAATCCTGGTTATACGTACAAACCGGGGGATGAGAGGCTGGAGAGCAGCCCCGCAGAAAGAGATCTGGGGCTTTGGGTTGATGGCAAGCCAAATATGAGTCAACGGTGTGCCCTGGCAGCCAAAAGGGCCAGCCGTGTCCTGGGGTGCATCACGCACAGCATAGCTAGTCAATCGAGGGAGGTGATTGTCCCACTCTACACTGCATTGTTGTGGCCCCACCTTGAGTACTGTGTGCAGTTTTGGGCAGTTCAATATAAGAAGGACATCAAGCTATTAGAGTGTGTCCAGAGGAGGGCGACCAAAATGGTGAAAGGTCTCGAGGGCAAGACTTATGAGGAGCGGCTGAGGTCACTTGGTTTGTTCAGCCTGGAGAAGAGAAGGCTGAGGGGTGACCTCATTGCAGTGTACAACTTCCTCAAGGGGGGCAGGGGAGGGGGAGGTGCTGATCTCCTCTCTCTGGTGACCAGCAATAGGACTTGTGGAAATGGTATGAAGCTGCATCAGGGGAAGTCCAGATTGGACCTTAGGAAAAGCTTCTTCATGGAGAGGGTGGTCAGTCAGTGGAACAAGCTCCCCAGGGAAGTGGTCACGGCACCAAGCCTGTCAGAGTTCAAGGAGCATCTGGACGATGCTCTTAGTCATATGGCTTAGTGTTAGGTAGTCCTGCAAGGAGCAGGGAGTTGGACTTGATGAACCTTATGGGTCCCTTCCAACTTGAGATATTCTATGATTCTATGAATTGAACTGAGACTTAAAGGCATATTGGCATGGCATGGATTGAATTTAATTAGATACAGCTTTCATACACTAATGCATATCATGCAATCCTACCTCCTCACAGGCAGAGAGAGGATTTGGACAGGCATTTACTATTGCGTAGCAAGATATAAGTGACTGTCCTGGTTCTCGTTCCTAAATCAAGTTAAAGTAAACAAATTTAAAATTTAAAATAAGTCAGGAAGCTTTGACTGTGTCTACATTAACATTTTGGTTTGGTGTGGCTTGAGAGTGAATCTCCCATCATGTTGGTTTGACTTGCAGAGCAACTTTGGTGTATATTAATGAGATTCAGAAGCAGCTCCATCCCAGTCACCCATTAAACATGCTCCAGCTGGTGGTGGGGTGGGGTATATGGGTGTAAATCAACTACTTGCACTTTGGATGTCTTTGAACCACCTGTATTGGGGATGCTTTTCCCAGGAGACCAGACTGAACATTGTCTGAAGGAAAAACTCCCAACTGCATGTAGTATAAATATGGGGGCCTGTGACAGATGCGCTCCTCCTGTTTGAACTAACTGAATTTTGGTCCAGGCAGATGCTCAGCAAGTAGGCCTAATCAAAGTTAATCCTATTGTGTGAGGCTATCAGTGAGAACTCAGCACCAAACCCCAAAAAACCGGGTTTGGCTGGAGACTGGGCTGATAAGCAGCTGAAACTGCATTAACACAGCAGAAAATCTGACTACAAATCAACCACTTTACACTATAAATATCTGCAGCCATCAGGGCCTGTTGAGCTCTCCCTCCATAGCAGCTGGCTGTGCAGCGATCTCCCCTTGAGTAGGGATGCCTCTCAAGGTTATCCCTCGAGGCTGAGATCCCTGACACCAGACATCGATGGGTTGGTAAATGACGTTTTTTGCATGCATGTAACATTTAAGATACATATAGTAAGCTTACACAATAATCTTTGTATCCCATACTAACTTTAAGTGTAGTAAATAGAATATTGACCGCCAATCCATCTGTACTTATTAAATACTTTACATACCTAAATTTACTGATTAGAACTCAATAAACTGACTACTAGATCAGATCTGTCTGAGTGATTCTGACTCTTCTGTGACAAAATTGACGTAGTCAGCAGGATAGCGAATTCAATCACTGACTATTTACAGAGGCACAGAATTAGCCCTTCTCCAAGATTTTCTGAGGATTGGGTGTGCGAAAATTGGGATAATTGGAGTAAGATAGAGGAGCAGTTAAACCTCGTGAGAGGGAAACTGAAAAATGGTAAAGAGGGAATAATATGCCAGATGTTGGGAACGTGTTTGGAAGCAGCATGTCAGTATAAGAAATGCAAAGAAAAGGAAATGAGAGTGTTACAAGATGAGGCTGAACAAAGAAAGCGACAAGAAATGCTGTTATCTCTGCGAATAGAACAATTGCAGAAACAGTTGGGGGAGGAAAAGGAAAAGCAACAAAGAGTAGAGGACAAACTAGAATTCATGATAACTCAGGCCCCCAATCCCCCAGACCCTGTAAAGATCTGTAAGTTAATTGTGTCCCCAGAAGATTGAGATGGAGATATGTTGGGGGACCCTGATCAGGAATTTAGCAATGAGAGTAGTGAAGAGAGTGAGTTAAATTAATTGGAGTTTAAGATGGCCCCTATTATTAAAACTGAAGTGTCCATAGGGCCAAAGAAATACCCCAAGAACCGTTCTGTGGGACCCCTTTCAACTGGCTAATTTGCAAGAAAAATATGGGCGGAAGCCTGACAAGAGCGAAAATAAATATCTGTGGCATGTCTCCTTAACTGGAATAGATTGTATTATGTTAAACCAAGATTAAGCAGACGGCTTTTGGGGACCAGGGGTATTTTTAACAGGGGGACTAGACCCTAACAATGAACTGCATTCTATCATGCGCCAAATAGCTTATTGGGCAGGGGGCATAGACCCTTGGGAATGAGAAGAACCCACTGCTATCCCTTAGGAAAGAAGATATAGGATCATTAAGCGAATTTTCTACTGCTGTTACAAAGGCAGCCTGCATTCAAACTATGAACAATAGGGGTGAACATGGCAACTACCCCGTCTCAGCTTCCATAGACCCCCAGGCCATGAAGCCGCTAATACAGGGAGCCCCCGCTGTTTTAAAACCATATCTCATTGCAAAAAGAGACGAAACAAAAGACAGCAGTGGAGCTAAACATCGTCTTAGCACTAGGTGGATACACCCTAGCCACTCACTGGAAGGGGTAACCAGTCCAGAGTTTCTCTGCCGAGACTTGTGTTATTTCCTTTTCCAGGAACAGTACTGGGGACGATACCAAAACACCTCCCCTGGAGATTGTGTCAACTACCGGAAGAATACTTATCCTTCTTGCAGGAGTAATCATCTCCAACGTGAAACACATCTGGTTTATACATGGATAAGCCCAATGCACAGGGTGGAGACCCTCACTTCTTTTATTTGTACTAATCAATATGGTAACAGTTGTAACCGCGCTTAAGCCTGAGTACATTACAATGACAATCGCTAATAAAGCAAACTATAATTGTACAAATTTAGGAATCCCACCCATTAACATGAATTTGGCAGAGGGAAATACAAGCATATGTGAAACACAACCCCCAAACAATGAAGGGGAATTTACTTCCGTTTTCAGTATAGTTCCTTTGAAAAGTGGCATAGATGTAACAAGGCTAGTAGCTGTTCAATGAGTGTTACATTACAAGAAAATATGGAAAGAGAAATACTATGCACATGGAGATATAATTTATCTGCAGTTGAAACTGGGATAATTTATATTGTCACAGCAAAAACTACCTTAGCCCCCACAATGCATCCTACTACCTCCAAGACCCCCGATAAGACTGCTGAAACCTTATCCCCACAGATTTCTAAAATCGGACCCTATGCTATTAAATATACACACAAGCAACAAGTGCTGTTTAATCTGTCATGGTCCCTCAAGTGAGTGGAACTATCAATGCAGGTTAAGATCTCTGCAATTAAACCTACCTGCTCACCATTCCTAAATACACCCTGTATGGGATGATTAGCATGGTTGCATGGACGAACCCTCATCTCTCCGAAACGAACAAGGAGAGATGTAACTGGCATCCTGGGAACAGGATTAGGAGTATTAAACAGTATAGACACTGAAGTTTTGGCAAAAAAATTAAGCTTGGCAACAAGTGATTTGTACGAACTAGAACATCCATTAAGATCTTCTTTGCTGGCACTAGGAACTAGTCAATGGCTCTTAGCTGATATATTGCCTAAATGGGAAAGAATTAATGAAAAGGACCACCAACTAATTGTAGACACATTTAATAATAACGTTTCTCTAGCTCTTAGTTGTATCCAAGCTCAGTTATGGGTGCAATCCACTATAGCGGCAATTAAAGGGAAGGCGATGAGGGTATCTTGCCCACTGAGATTCGAAAGGCAATTTGGGAAAATGCAACTCAATTCGAAAAAGATTTCCAGTCTTGGTGGTATCTAGTCAACTTCACTTATGACCCCACCAGCAGTAAAGCCACAGCTTTTGTTTTAACAATATGCAGTGCTTTGGTATCTACCATATACCCAATTATTGCGCTGGGATTAAATCACTGTGGAACTGTACTCTGTCCATTAGAACTTAGAGTATGGGTCCAACAAAATGGGAACAAATGGCAAACTGTTGATGTTGACGCATGTGTTGTATGGAAACAACAAGGATTTATTTGTGAAAGTAATACCGTTAAGGCCCAAGACATCTGTCTTGACACTGAACAAAATGTTTGTCATTTTGAAATACATCCTGATGAAACCCCTGAAACTGTACTTGTATATGTTGGAAATGGATGTGTTTGCATGAGAACCCTTTGCCTCAGCTCCAACTGCTCTGATCCTCTCCTCATGCACTAAATGGCTTGCTAAAGCAGACATAGGCTGCTGTCATCCTGGCTTGGAAGATGTCTCTCACTGAGCCCTTCTATTCACTTGTATAATATGCATTCCTTACTGAGGAAAAAAAGGTATGATTTGATATATTCTGAAGGATGGCAGGTGGGAAGGACAGGTTCCTGGAACTGACAGCAGAGTCTTGGGAAGGAATGATGCTGACAAAGAGAGGTGAAGGGAAGTTCAAAAGCTGCATGAAAGCTCTGTCAGAAATCAAAATTAAAATGAAATTCAAAGGCAAGACTACCATTCCCAAGGGAATTTCTCATTCCACGAATTATATTAATAAAGCCTTTCAAAGTAAATGAACCTATTTGCTTTCTTCAGAAAATGCAGTGCTGCAAACAAATCTCTCAAAGCACAGAACATGTTGAAGGATGTAGTCGGTACCAGAGATTGTCTTCACCAGTCAGCATCTCATTGTAACCAGATACCACCTCATTGCAACCTTTGAAGAATACATTTTCCAGATATAATTATTGTGAATGTGATTGCAATTTCATTCTGCATACTACTTCATATACAAACTGGACTTAAAACATTCAGAGGAGCAGAGCAAAATATATATGCAGGATTCAGGAATAAATGCCAAGGAAGGCTGAATTTAAGAGTGATTGAATGAAATTTGAAGTGATGTGTTTTGAGCTGAATTGAAACTTGTTGGAGATTTAATGAGACAAAAAAAGGTATATGAAACTTGTTACAAAAGCCAGAATAGCAGAGGCTAAGACTTTTGCCCCAGCAGGAATTAAATTCTGGATGAAGAACAGATATAGCCCCAACTAATGACAGAAAATACAAATATATCCAAATGCAAAGGTTTTAGCATCTTCATTTAAAATATTTACAATGAATAAATTTAATACACCATTTAGCAATCTGGTTCAGTTATGGAGCTATCCTCAGGGATAACTCTATAGAGAAAATTATGCTGTTGTAGAGTTTGGAAGGCAAAATTTGGCTCATGATAAAAGGGGGAAGGCAACCTAGTCCTTTTTGATAAAATGACAAGAAATGATGGTTTACAAGCCTGTGAGCCTTCATATGCATAAATGTTCTCAAGACTCTTCCTTTCTTTGAATTTTCTAAACAAAAATATCTTGGTTTCACGAATGGTTACAGAAACAAATGTTGAGAAAAGACAATAAAAATTATTTTAAGATACTTGGTATTTACTTTGTTCCAACAAGCACCAACTATCTAATGTTCATAGCAAAAATGTTTGCTGTATCCATCTGTCTCCAATCTTCAGTATCCAATTGCAGCTATACCTTTGTTATTCAACTACTTAAAATGGAATTGACATCCTTACTGCTAATAGGTATGCACTATTTATTTACAAAACAGATTTGTGTTTTTAAATTGCAAAATAAAATAAAATGGCCAGCAAGTACCCAAGTAAACAATTCTATCTCAATTATTTTCTGTGCTTTATTATTGCATTTCATTATAAATGATTCCATTCCTTCGGGTAATCATTTCAACCTGAGGCTGCAGTTTCTTGGCTTTTATTTTAAAATGCACTTAACAGTTGATTAATAAAGTGTATTCATATCTCTCAGTAGTTGTATTTTTCCTTCCAGGGCAACAGAAGGAAATAACTAGCAACTGACTAGAAACAAATGTTCATTTTTTATATTTAATGATGTTTACTCAACCTGAAAGCTAAAGGAAATGGAAGCAGCACTGGACTGTCAGCCACACTTTTGCTGTCATGGCCTGCAAGAACAGACTCCCGTGCCCAGGGCAAAAGCTAACAGGTTCCAGAGTTGGGCTCCATATTTCCTCAGAGGTCGGTACCACCAGACCCCTTTGTAAGATCAGACCTTTCTGCGTAAATTGGAACTCTTGCAAAAAAGGTGCTCTATTCTCATTTCCTGGACAGCAGTTCAACCCCAGGAGAAATTTGAAACCAGAAGAATTAGCATGACTGAATTCAAATTTGTACTTTCTGTTTATTGAAAGAGAACAGTAAGGCACTCCAAGATGTTGCTGATCCCAAATAAAAGTTGGAGATAGGAATCTTACTTCTAGGAACTCTGCATATCATCAGTTATAACAGCCCATGGTTTCAAGGTAATTATTAATGGATTTGTGCATGGCTAGGCACCTCTCAGTACAAACCTGATCTGCCTTAAATCTGAGCACATCTAACCTGACATCAGATCAGCACAGCCACCACATGGTGTTTACACTGATGTGCATGCGGAGTGCATTGCTGGGTATCCCTTGTATTCCACTATCCACTTAGCTGGCTAATGCAGTCTGGAAAGGCTCCAAGCCTGTAGTGGATTGCTGGCCCCCTCCCAGAGTCATTGTTGTCCCAAAAATCAGAGATCTTTCACCCAGTGTGCAAAAAGCCAATCAACACACAGAGCCGAGATATTTGTTTATTTCATATTTGCACAAAGATGGGTGCTAGCTTTGTGGAGTTACCACCTAGCACACCGGGTGAAAGAACCCCAATTTTTGGGACAACATTTTGGCAACCCAGATGGGACAGCCTTAAGCCTTACCTGGATTGCCCTGGCAATGGAGGATTAGATCAGACAGGACTCCAGCGTACCAACTTGTTGATCAGGAACTCCTTTGGATCCCCTCTGGCATCAGGGCAGTAAGCGACTCAAAGGTGCAACGCTTGTAAGAGATATTTGTATGGGAAATGGGATCACCAATTGGTAAGTAGCTGCAAAATTTTGCTCTGCGTGAGTCCTGCAGAGGGAGGCCCACAGCAGGAGCTTAAAGGGGAATCGGTCTCAACACATAGATGCGTGATAGGGGAAGAGGGTCCCCTATCTTTGCTGAGAAAAGGGGGAAAAGTCAGAGCTGAGTGTATGAGACCTTGGGTAAAGAGTTTTTTCTGTGGTAATAATAATATGGGAGTGGCTATTTGTAAAGAGGTGACTCCATGTTCCCTGTTGGGATGCATCTTGAAACATTGGAATAAGTTTGGTGGGGATCCCCTGACAAAAGAAAAATTACAATGGTATTGTAAGCAATAGTGGCCTACATATGATTAGGCGATGGGGAAAAATGGCCAGAAAATGGAACTTTGAGTTATAATACTATATTGCAATTGATGTTGTTCTGCAAATGATTGGAAAAGTGGGATGAAGTGCTGTATGTAGATTTATTTTTTTTTTGCTTTGAGAAATGATTACGTACTCAGAAAAATGTAAGCTGCTAAATGCAGATGCTAATGGAATATATGTGTTGGGGGAAGAAGTTAGTAAAGGGGAAAAGAAAAAGGGAAATGAAAGTGTTATATTAAGAGCTCGGAAGATGTGCAATTACTGGTACCAACAGCCCCTCCAGCCCCTGGAAGATCCCAAAACCCTCCACATTCTGCCAGGGGAAATGTAAGGGGAACAGGAACGGGGAGTGAGGACTTCAGTCCAATATCCAGAAGAACAAGAAGACAGTGTCCTGTGATACAGGCCCCCCTAAGGCAGACAGTGGGAGTAGAAGGACAACCCGTTTTTGTGCATGTCCCATTTACTACGTCGGACTTGCTGAATTGGAAAGTCAGTAGGATCATACAGGGACAGCCCCGACAGAATGTACCAGCTCCTGGAAACTATCATGTTGACCCATAATTCTAACTGGGGAGACATGCAGGCCCTTATGAATACTTTTTTTACAGCTGAGGAAAGGAGAATGGTTATGTAAAAGGCAAAAGAGGAGGAGAGAGAAAGAGAGAGAGGATCCTGAAATTTATATGCCTAAAAGGAACCTGAATGGGATCCTAATACAGGGGTGGGGAGGGCCCTGTTAAAACAATATCAACAATTAATATTATATGGAATTTTACATGGGGTACCAAAACCAAAAAATATGTCAAAACTGTATGAAGTGAGACAAGGCCCAGGTGAGAATCCCTTGGCCTTTTATGAAAGATGATGCAAGGCAGCAAATCAGAGAATGCTAATATGTTGTTTATCGGACAATCAGCTCCTGATATAAGGAGAAAATTGCAGAAAGTAGACAGGGCAGGGGGAATGTCAATTTCTCAGTTAATAGAGATAGCATATAAGGTGTATAACAACAGGGAATAAAAGGAAAAAAGGGAAAGGCAAGGTAGGATGAAACTGCAGGCATCTTTGCTAGCTGCAGCAATAAACTGGAACAGTATGAGAGGAAGAGGTAGAGGAAGAAGAAGCTGGAGTGGAATAGGATGGGGATGAGTCCCTGCAGGATGAACACCATTGGGCCTGAAACAGTGTGCAATTTGCAGGAAAGAAGGACATTGGGAAAGCAAACTGAAGGGAGGAGTAGGTGAACCAGGAAATAAGAAGGGGGTAGATCTTATCATGCTGGAAGATGAGGAGGAAGATTGAAGGGGACCAGGGGAAGATAATGTAAATTTTAAAACTTCCCCAGCTGATCCCCTGGTTTGAGTAAAGCTGGGGAATGAAACTATAGACTTCTTGATAGATAGTGGAGCTACCCACTCAGTAATAACTAGTTGTAAGGGACCATTAAGCAGAACCTATATACCTATCATGGGGGCATCAGGAAAATGCACTCTAAAGCCATTTTTGAAACCTATGGAATGCAAAATTGGGAATACTAAATTAACACATGAATTTCTCTATATGCCAGAATGTCCTTTGCTGCTATTGGGACGTGATATACTATGCAAGTTAAATGCACAAATAACCTTTTCTGATAAGTCTGTTCAGCTACATGTGCCAAAAGAAAATGCGTGGAGAGCACAACTTTACCTACTCTTGGACCGGACATTGGAGACATCCCAGGATGCTGACATACCAGAGGATGTCCTGAATGCCATTATTCCCTTGGTATGGGCATTGAAACAGCAGGGGTGAGCAAAGAATGTAACTCTGGTAAAAACAGAATTGAAGCCAGGAGTGAGTCCAATTTAAAAGATGCCTTTTTCTTTGTCCCAGTGGACGAACAAAGCCAGAACATTTTTGCCTTTGAATGGGAGAGCCCTACCACAGGGAGAAAGACCCAGCTGTGCTGGACAGTACTGCTCCAAGGATTCAACAGTCCTACTTTATTTGGTAACATACCGGCAAAAGAATTAGAGGTCTGGCAAGGTACTTGAATCAACAAGCCCCAAATACCCTTAGACACTCCAGTGCATAGTTTTCAACCAGGAGATCAAGTCTACCTTTGAACCTGGAAAGATGAACCACTAAAAGAGAGATGGAAAGGACCTTATACTGTTCTGCTGACCACGTACACAGCAGTGAAGGTAGAAGGAATTGACTCCTGGATTCACCACACGCGGGTCAAGAAAGCACCGAGACAGTGGACCACTGAACAAACTGCTGAACTCAAACTAAAATTTTCCAGATCTTAATGAACTGTACCTGGAGTTCAGAAAACTTCTATGGGGAGTTGGATTGCCCTCAAGAACTAGTTGTGCTTTGTTGTGTCATACTAATAACCCTCCCGATTGTAATTAAAGGTATTTGTAAGAATACAAATTTCTTTAGGGGACATTAGGATGTTAAGAAAAACTGTTATCCTTTGCTAAATAATGAAAATGTTTAGTCAAGGTATTTCAAGACAGCCAATGAGAAACTCATGGGAAGAGAATGTACACTTTGAGTTAATACAAAAAGCAGTACAAATAGATAACAAAACTAACTGTTGGGTCTGTACATACTTTCCAGAAAACTCTAAAAAAGGAGTAGCCTTACTAGGGGTTCCTGTACCAGCTAGTGTGTCTTGGATTAATTTCTGGAAAGATACGTCATTTAAAGATAGTTTGGAATTAGAATCCCAGGAATGGGAAATATAAGTCCCAAATTTTCAGGTAAATTATAGTAAATGTGTACAACATTGCAAATCAGTCACCCCTGATCCCTTCAGTTCAGACATATTGTGCAAGAATGCTACCTTTGTTGGTAATTATTCTGGGTGTGTTAAGACTGATGCCATAGGAATACCTATAGTTAACCAATGATATGCAGGATGGCCTGTACCAGAGGGGAAAGGGTGGCATTAGATATGTGGCTCTAAAGCTAGAAAAGTGTTGCCAGGGATATGTACCCTAGGAGCAGTAGTTCCAAACATAACAGTGATAGACAAATTAGAATCTGATTTATGGGTGTGATCCTATATGAGAAGGCATAAACGAAGTAACGCCTTAATTGAGAGACCTACAGCCTTTCGTTCATTTGCTCGCTGGTTCTTACCTTGGTTAGGAGTAAGTGAACTTGAAAAGGCGAGAGTAAGCATATCAGCTATCATAGAGAAAATCAGAAATGAAACGGCAGATGCCATATCAGCTCTGCAGGAAGAAGTGGCACAATTAACTAAAATTACTTTACAAGATAGAATGGCCCTGGATATGATTCTAGCATCCAAAGGAGGAGTATGCACAGTCCTAAACGCTAGTTGCTGTGTTTACATAGATCAAAGTGGTAGAATATCTACAGATCCTAATGAAATTTGGAAACAAACTAAAATCTTGCATGAAATTCAAAAGGATGATACTGCATATGGATTTTCTGAAGTTTGGCATTGGCTGACCTCATGGATACCTGACCTGAGCCTCTGGCTGACGAAATTGACAGGAATAGTGATTGTGGGATTAATGTTATTTGTATGCATATATGTAATGACACAATGCATGTAAAAATGCTGCTCTGCTTTAGGAAATCAAAACTTATGAGAAAGTGAGACTAGCTGTTGTGGTTTAGCCCTAGTCAGCAACTAAGCACCACACAGCCGCTCGCTCACTCCCCCCTGGTGGGATGGGAGAGAGAATCAGAAGAGTAAAAGTGAGAAAACTCATGTGTTGTGATAAAGACAGTTTCATAGGAAAAGCAAAAGCTGCACGCACAAGCAAAGCAAAACAAGGAATTCATTCACTCCTTCCCATTGGCAGGCAGGTGTTCAGCCATCTCCAGGAAAGCAGGGCTCTATTACATGTAACAGTTACTTGGGAAGACAAACGCCATCACTCTGAACATGCCCCCCTTCCTTCTTCTTCCCCCAGCTTTATATGCTGAGCATGACATCATATGGTATGGAATACTCCTTTGGTCAGTTTGGGTCAGCTGTCCCGGCTGTGTCCCCTCCCAGCTTCTTGTGACCCTGGCAGAGCATGGGAAGCTGGAGAAGTCCCTGACTAGTATAAGCACTGCTTAGCAACAACTAAAACATCTCCACATTATCAACACTGCTTTCAGCACAAATCCAAAACATAGCCCCATGCTAGCTATAATGAAGAAAATTAACTCTATCCCAGCCAAAACCAGGATGCTAGTATAAGGAAGGAGCATGAAGCTCTCCCTTATACAGTCTCAAAGGGGGGAACTGATGACTGATCGTTTAAGGTTATGTTGACATTGTTTACTTTAAGATAAAGTGTACTGAGATAATTAACTCTAGAGGGGCCTCAAGGAAGGATGGAAGGACAAAGGATTCTAAAACAATGGACAAACATCCTTGAGAATCAGTATTGTTTACATACTGGCTCAGCAAAATCAGCAAAATTTCCCAAACTGGTGTCCTGAGGTCAAACTATTTCATTATAATAGGAAAAACCCACCTCCTAACTAGAAAAAGCCCCCTACTCAAATAAGCCCCTGTCGCAAATACAGCCAATTTGCCACAAAAGAGAGTGAGAACACACTTACTCATAAGAGGGAGGAGCAACAGTATATGTTTTATTAATATATTACAATGAGTTAACAAAATCTGTTAGTAAATGCGACAGTGGTTCAACAAAATTTGATGGCAAGGTTCACTTGATTATTTACTGCACAGCAGACAGGGTCAGACAAACTGTCAGGGAAACTCTCCCATTGAGTCACGAGGTTCAGAAAGGACCCCCTTGCTTTCTAAACTCCTTCTCAGAGAGGAGTGTAGGGGCAGCTGGATCCAGTCCTAGTCCCAGACTTGTTCAACAGTTTATATCTAAAGGATTTTGTGTACACAACCAATTTTTTATATCACTTAGGTAAGATTTCAAAGTTCAGCATACTATTAGCCACTTACTGAGCATCTGTTGTGGCAAGGAACCTCTCAACCTCGAGGAGTAACCTTGAGAGGCACCCCTACTCAAGGGGAGATCCTGTCATGCAGCCCACTGCCATGCAGGAGAGCTCAAAGGGCTCTTGGGTGGCTCCCTATTTATGGGGGTAAGATGATTGACTCATAGTCATATCTACATACCAGCTGCAGATGTTAGTTTCTGCAAAGTGTGGCCTGAGTCAGATATTAATTAGCACTCTGGTTAGGTGGACAAGGACACACATCCATAAGTTAGCTCTCAGCTATTGTGTGGTTATCTGTTTCCCAGGACTCCACTTTGATCCGGATGCGGCCATCATGACCAGGTGCATCTTATCACAATTGTCACTGGTACTTATCACTTGAGCAGAGCCAGAGGCAAAAGATCAGGTGAGGGGGAGCACACCACCACAGCCCCTTACTCCTAGAGCATGCGTAGTGAATTTAAAAGGAGCTGTACCTTTAAGTTGAAGTAAGAAAGAAACTAACCAATGGCTGGCTAGGGGGCATAGATATTAGGTGTAACTAACACATTTAACTGTATAAATACCTACCATGATTTTGACTGGGTGTGCTAGCTTTGTCTCAGTTAAGAGCCCTGTCTGAGCAGCTCCAATTGTGACTTTTTTCAGTTTTTAGTATTTTCCCATGTTGACCCTGTCAGGCCCATTGCTGGTGCTACACAAACAGCACAGAAGGAGTAAAGGAGAAAAATTCCCAACCAAGTTTTCTGAAACATGCCATATTGTGAAGAGGCATCAAGTACCTCCTTTCTGTGCTAAGAAGTTATTAAAAAAAGTATGCGCTCTGGTGGGAGCAGATATAAAATACACTTTTTAACTCTCACTTGTTACCACAGAGATTCCTGCATTTATGGGGGACATCTGTCACAAGGGGAGAAAAAAATTTTTTACTGTAAGCAAAGAACAGCCCAGGAACAAAATCATGTCTCAAAATCTAAACCCAAACCTTATTTAAATTCTCCTTCAGCAAAAAAATAACAGCCAAGATTAGCAAAACAAACAATATTCAGATTGTAAATAATCAGACCAGAACAAGTCCAATGAAGGAAGAGAACATGTGGTACTCACAGATGATAGAACAGGTTTAAGCTGCTTGAAAAATGGCAGGGAAGTGATCAACCAGCTCAGGAGAGTGATTTCCTTTGCAAATAATTTCTAAGTGGAGATGTGACCAACTCTTTGTGTTCTGCAGAAGGCAGTAGCCAGAAGCAGCAAAAAAGAAATTATTAATGTGAAGTAAGCTAATTAGTAGATGCTATCAAGACAGTGCAAACAGAGTGATAAGTGTGATTAAAGACATCTTTAAGCCACTTCCAGGCCTCTCCCTTCTGAAGAAGTAGCTAGGAACGCATGGGTGGTTTCATCACATCCTCACCGTGGTGGGTAGCCACTCGAAGTCAAAACTGGCTACAACCCCCCAGCTTGTCCAGGAGAGGCTGCGCAGAAGAGGATATTTTCTTCCTCTCCCATCCTAGTCTCATGCCTGTTGTACAAAGGAACAGAGGGGCATGGGAAGGGCGTCACACTGCCGATGTGCTAACACTTAGAATTTGAGAGAAGCTGCTTGTGTAGGATGTATACCACCTTCTGCCTCTTGCAGATTAGATTCTCTCCATCTTACTAACAACTTTTGTTAGCTCATGCTGAGCATTTATGAAAACTCTCTGTCGTGGTTTAGCCCCAGTCAGCAACTAAGCATCACACAGCCGCTTGCTCAATCCCCCCACCACAGTGGGAAGGGATAGAATCGGAAGGGCCAAAGTAAGAAAACTTGTGGGTTGAGATAGGGACAGTTTAATAATTGAAATAAAATAGTGATAGTAATAATGATAACAATAAAGACTATGGTAATAAAATAATAATGATAATATAATAAAAAGAAAGAAAATAACAAGAGAGAGAAAAGAAACCTGGGGAAAAGAGGGAAAAAGAAAAAAAAACCACAAGTGCTGCAACCGCTCACCACCCACTGACCAACACCACCAGTCCCCAAGCCACAATCGCTACCTCCCCTGACCAACTCCCCCCAGTTAATACACTGGGCATGACATCACATGATATGGACCAGTTTGGCTAATTTGGATCAGCTGTCTTGGATGTGCCCCCTCCCCTCCTGGCTTCTTGTGCACCTGGCAGAGCATGGGAAGCTGGAAAAGTCCTTGACTAGTGTAAGCACTACCTAGCAACAACTAAAACATTAGTGTGTTATCAACATTATTTTTATACTAAGTCTAAAACACAGCACTATACTAGCTACAGTGGAGAAAATTAACTGTCCAAGCTAAAACCATGACACTTTCAAAGAGTTGTTCTCACCCTGTAACCAAGGTGGTGGGGAATTAAACAGAATGGTAGAATATTTTGTGTTGTGAAACTCGTGACTGTAGAAACCTCACCAGGTAGTTACAGTTTGTACTAGGAAACTAATAGAAAATGGATAAATCTGTAAAGAATTGAATAGAAGAATTTTGTTAGAATCCCGAAACAATAACTGTATTAGTAGTTATTAAGTCTTGTGAAACCAAGGAAACTTGCTATATAAACCTGTTATGCACCAGTAATGCTG
>WEKW01024307.1:7259-44633 GCA_013389905.1 Sula dactylatra
TAACAGGCCAATGTCTGCCCTCCTGAAGTCCATGGTAGTGGTTTTGCTGCCCCCCCCTCCTTACTTTGCCAGGAATCAAGAACTCGATCATATCATGGTCACTAAGCCCAAGACAGCCTCCAACCACCACATCTCCCACAGGTCCGTCTGTTTGTAAACAGCAGGTCAAGTAAGGCGCCTCCCCTGGTAGGCTCACTTAACTTCCTGATGCAGCTGGTATCTTCCACACACTCCAGGAACCTCCTAGCCTGTTTCCTCTGCTGTGTTGTATTTCCAGCAGACATCCGGTAAAGTGAAGTGCCCCACGAGAACAAGGGCAACCAGTTGTGAGACTTCTGCCAGTCGCTTGTAGAGCGCTTCATCTACCTCTTCATCCTGGCTGGGTGCTCTATAACAGACCCCCAGCAGGATATCTGCCTTCTTGGCCTTCCCCCTCATCCTTACCCATAAGCACTCAACCCTATCATCACAATCACTAAGCTCTATACAGTTGAAACACTTCCCAACATACAGAGCCACTCCACCGCCTCTCCCTCCTTGCCTGTCCTTTCTGAAGAGCTTATAGCCATCCATTGCTGCGCTCCAGTCATAAGAATCATCCCACCATGTCTCTGTGATGGCAGCTAAGTCATAGCTATCCTGCTGCACAATGGCTTCCAGCTCCTCCTGTTTGTTATCCATGCTGCGTGCACTGGTGTAGGTGCACTTGAGCCAGGCTATTGATTTCACCCCCAACACTGGCATGCCACCCCTAGGCTCCACTCTCATGGGCCTGGCTATATCCCCTTCCCCCTTCAAACCTAGTTTAAAGCTCTCTCGATGAACCCTGCCAACTCATGTGCAAGAATCCTTTTCGCCCTTTGAGGTAGCTGAACTCCATCTGCCGCCAGCAGGCCAGGTGCCGTGTAAACCTCCCCATGATAAAACAAAAATTCCACCGATGGCACCAGCCTCTGAGCCACATGTTAATCAGGTGAGTTTTCCTGTTCCTTTCAGTGTTCTTCCTGGCCACTGACAGGATTGAGGAAAACACCACCTGTGCTCCTGATACTTCAACCAATCGCCCCAGTGCTCTGAAATCCCTTTTGATCGCTCTTGGACTTCTCTCCACAATCTCATCGCTGTCCACCTGCAGAACCAATAGCAGGTAGTAATCAGAGGACCGTACCAGACCGGGGAGTTTCCTAGTAACATCTCCGACCCAGGCCCCAGGGAGGCAGCAGAATCCCCTGTGGGATGGGTCTAGTTGGCATATTGGGCCCTCTGTTCTCCTCAGAAGGGAATCGCCTACAACAATTACCCTCCTTTTCTTCTTAACAGAGGCAGTCATAATGTGTGGGGCTGACCGACTCTCCCTAGGAACGCCCTGGATGGACCTTCACCTACATCCTCATTTGCCTGTCCCTCAGGTTCCAGAGCCCCATATCTGTTGTGTAAGGGCAGCTGGGAAGGTGAGGGAGGCCGGGAGGGCATTCGCCTGCCGCCCCGAGCAGGGACTCGTTTCCATTCCCCCCCATCTCTCAGGTTCCCTCTTTCTGCTGGGTGGCAAGAGGGTAGGGGATCCTCTGCTGCCTTGTGGAGCCTCCACGTGCTGCCTTGGCCCCAGGGATGGCAGGGTGCAGCTCCTTCAATGTATCTCCACCACCAAAGCTCTCCAGAGAGCTCCTGGTGAAGTTAGGGTTTCTCCAGAGAGAAATTCACCCTGGTGCTGCTGTGGGGTTCCCTGCTTTGGGTGGCCACGTTGCACCCAAGGGGCAAATGGAGTTAAACGCAGCGTCTTCCCAGCACTCACCTGAGCAAATGACAGCAGCATCATTCTCATGGGAGCATGGAGAGGCCCCCAGGGCAGTCACCGGGCACAGTCCCACGTGGGCTTCAGTCCCATCACACTGGAATGAGTCTCTCCAGATGGGGCCGGTGCCTCTCCCGAAATGCCCTCCTCTGGGAATGGATTCAGCAAATCCGCAGTCGAGGTGACGACAGAGAACACGGGCATCCAAGAGATCCCAGTGGGAGGCACAGAGGGTGCCCCAGGTCCCCCGCTCCTGGACCTCCACCCTCCCATCACAAGCTGTGCTGCCGTTCACCAGCCTGAACCCTGCGTACTCTGGGGACAGAGAAAGATGA
The DNA here is from genome assembly GCA_013389905.1 of Sula dactylatra. Lineage (NCBI taxonomy): Eukaryota > Metazoa > Chordata > Aves > Suliformes > Sulidae > Sula > Sula dactylatra. Next base: position 9,387 of record WEKW01024307.1, read on the forward strand.
GAGAGGTAGATCGGTGCTCTTGCACCCGCTACAGCTGGAGGAGGGACCCGAGGGGCAGGCAGCCTTCCCTTCTCCTCCTGAGCCTTTTAGGGCTGCAGACAGCCACATCACCCCTCCTGTCCTCACACCCAGCACAGCCCCTATCCTGCTCCCCTGTCCCCAGCCCACACCCAGTGTTCAACACCCCACCGAGTCCTTACGTGTGCAGGTGACACCGGCATCGTTTCTGTGGGTGCAAGGCTGGTCCCTGGGGGATCCCCTGGGGCAGGAGGTGAGAAGGGCTTCATCCCCCACACACTGCAGCTCTCTGTCCCAGATGGGACCATCCCCTTTCCCAAAGTGAGCTGCCCCGTGGATGAACAGGACTGCACCACACTGCAGCTCCCTGCACACCACGGCAGCGGCTTTGGGACCAAAGTCTGAGTCACAGACAGTTTTCCACTGGTTCCCGTCACGGATCTCCACTCGTCCTGAGCAGGGGCTGTCCCCTCTGGCCAGCCGGACAAATCCTGGAGCAACCAAAGACCCCTGTGAGTTCCCAGAGCCCTCTGGCAGTTACCTGACCGCATCTCACCTCATCTCCAAGGTGGCTGCAAGTGAAGAGTCCCACGACCCTCTCAGCTGTTCCCAGCGGGTGCTGATGGCCTTGGGACACCCTGCTCTTCTTCCCAAGCCCAGCGCTCCTCCCCTCAAAGCAGCCCCTTTGCTTCAGGGACCCGTGTCTGCCAGGGAGCATGACCCAGAAGTCCCTGGCCACCTTGGGCCCTTCCCTGGGGATGTGGGCAGCCACGTGAGCCGCTCGCAGTGCCGCTGGCTTGGGGGAGCCAGGGCCTCCGTGCTGCCAGAGAGCCCCGGCGTGAGCGGAAGCAGAAAGCTGGGAACCGACAGAGGCTGCGGGGCAGGGGGGGCATTCACCTCCCAGCCCCAGGCACCCATGGAGGGTGGGCTGAGCCACATCAGGCACGGCTCAGGCAGTAGCAGGTTCCCACTGGGCTTTGCTCAGGAACTGGGGGAACCAGCAATGAAAGAACCAGCTCAGTGTGACCGGCCACCCCAGGCCCTCCTCCAGCACCCCCTTGTCCCCCTGAGGGCATGGCGGGTCCCTTCCCCTATCCCAACCACAAAGGTGAGGAACGGGCTGGCCCCTGACCTGTACATATCACTCCAGCATCCATACTGTGATCACAGTCATGTTGACCCCATCCGTTGTGTCTACAGTCAAACAGAGCAGACTCGGTGCCACGACACCCAACTTCATCCATCCAAATGGGGCCAGATCCAGGCCCAAAGTGTCCGTACCAAGGAGCTTCAAGAGCAGACCCACAGTCCAGCTGCTTACAAACCACTGCAGCATCATTCGTGTCCCAGTAATCACCACACACAGTCCCCCATCAGCCCTCGTGTTTCACCTCCACTCTTCCAGCACAGCGCGAGGGACCATTCTCCAGCCTCACCTCCGCGGCCCCTTCAAACATCAACACAGGAATGGTCAGGAGGGTGCCGAGCCCCACACTGCAGGTCTGGAGGTCCCCCTTGCCCAGGCTGAGTCACAGGCACCTGGCTGGGATCCCTCCCCATCCTGCGCTGTCCCTGCAGCAGTAGGGGGGGGTCCTTTTTCTCCCCACAGGCTGCAAAGGGCTGGGGGTGTCCAGCAGCAGACCCGCTGGGACATTCACCAACCCACAGCCTGCAGCAATTCCTCCCACCCCAAGGGCCCCCTGCCCATGCCCACCCATACACCGTGCCTGGCCCCGCACAGGGCACCGTTTCCTCGCCAGTCCAGAAACCCCTGGACAGCCCCGTGCCCCCAGCTCCATCTCCCACCCAGAGGGGCACAGGGAAAGGCACAAGTCCAAGTGACTTAAGCAGCTTCAGCCCCTCATCTCAGTGGCACCTGCAAAGAAACCCCGTTCCCAGAGGGATCCCGATGGCCCTCTCTGTGGGACAAGGAAGCCGGCACTTACCCCTGCACAGCTGCATGCACAGGACCAGCCACAGCACCCCAGGAGACACGAGTCCCTCCGTGCCCATCCTGAGCTCCCTGCCCTGCTGGCACAGCCCTGCTGCGCCCCACTCCCTGTCACGGCTCCTGGGGACTCACGGGGACAAAGGCAATGAGGGGGTAATATAGCTCTGCAGATGCCGGCCCAGCAGCAGGAGGAGCCAATCGAAGCAGCAGCACCTTTTTAGACATTATCAGGAGCTATCTGCCCTCCAACACAGCCCAGCCCTCCAATGAACTTCTCCAGCGCTGCTCATGACCATATATGAGGGACGTATACGTCCCACTGCAGGTCTCATCGGCCGCTGCGGCAGGGGATTGTCACGGGACAAACAGGGTGTGGTGGGGAAATGGGTCTGTCACCCCTTGCACCCTGCTGCAGTGACTGGGGGCACCGAGCATCTTCCACAGTGGGTCATCCAAGAGCCAAGTGTCCAGTTGCCCCCGAGACGTGGGAAGCACAGAGCCGGGACTGCACCGGGGTCTGTGTCAGGATGGGATGGAAACAGCCCCTGGTACAGAGCCCGCTGTGCTGGGGGCAGCAGCTGGGAAAAGGCCTCGGCCAGGGCAAGAGCTCAGTCCCAGGAGGGCTGGCTCGGCCGTCCCTCCCTGGAGAGCCCCACAGCGGGTCCCTCGCAGGAGCCGGAGCTGGGACCGTGTCCCTGCCCTGGCAGCAGATGTGCAGCCCAGAGGCTCAGACGCGTCCCTGACGCTCAGCCTGTCACCCAAGGGCCGTTATTCCCTGCGGGTGGATCGGGAGCCGGAGCCTGCAGGTGCACAAACCGCAGCCCACGTGGCCTCGCAGCGCTCGCCGCGCTCCCCCTGCAGCACCCGGGCAGGATGTCTGTGGTTTCCCCAGGCACTGTGCCCATACACGTCCCTGCGGTGCCCCCGAGCCATCCCCACCCCGACTGCTCCAGCGGGGGCTGCAGGGGCTGCTCCTTCGGCCTCACATCTCCCATCCCCTGGGATGTCCCTCTGCTGCTGCTCCGCACAGAGCCCCACAGCCTCCCAGGACACCATCGGTGACGTGACCTCACACCCTCCTCGCGCTTGCGGGCTATACTGACAGTGACCTCGCACCCCTCCTGCTGCCATCGCTTTTTAAGTCTCCTGCCTATGTCTGTGTTTTAATTCACTCTCACTGTCTGTTAGTTCTTTCCTCTTTTAATCTCTTGGCTTTTAAAGTTTCCTACTTTTCTCTCTCCTTCGTTGTCATTTTTTATTTTTTTTTCTTGTTTTTCCTTAGGCCTCTCGCTTTTCACATTTTCTTTCCATGTCTCTGATTTAGTTCACTGTCCTTATTTCATACGAGTTCCTTCTGTTTTCCTAGCACTCACTGCTTCTTGAAAGTTCTTTCTAGGGCCACTTTAATTCCCTTTGCTGTTTTTTAAAAACTGCTTCTTGTCTTTTAGTGCCCCTGCCTCTGCACTTCTCTTTCTACCTCTCTTTCAGGTGGCTGTCCCTACGTTTCAGTCTTTCCCTTTATGCCCCTCAGACCCTGCACTTTTTACACGTTCTTTCTCAGCTTACTTTCAGTTCCTTTGCTGTTTTTTAATATTAGTTCTTCTCTTTCCTTAGGGCCCTCGCTTTTAAAATATTCTGCCTATGTTTCTGTTTTAGTTGACCCTTGATATTTTAAGATTTTTTTCCTTATTTCCTTCTCAAATTTTCTGTCTACTTTTATTCCATTTCCTGTCTTCATGTTTTATAACTTTGTCTTTATTAGTCCCTTTTCTTTTTAAACTTTATTTTGCTGTCCCTAATTTTTTAAGTTTTTCTCTTTATTTCCCTAATCCCTGTCACTTAAGTTTCTTCTTTTATCCTGCACCCTATCTTTACTTTGTTCCCTTTTCTTTCAATTTAAAGAAGGATTGGTCTTTCCTTAAGCACCATCGCTTTAGACATTTTCCATGAAATTTCCCATTATGCACGTCCCAGCCCTTCCCTGACCCTGCAATAAAAAAAAAATCAAACACAACAAATAACGACTCTACTTCAACTCCTTGGCCTCCGAAAGAAGCTTCCTTCCTCTGCTGACGCTTGACACCGATATCCTCGCGCCGTTCCTTGAATGCAGGCTGGCCTGTGGGTGCCCGTACTGCCAAAAGAGGAGAAGATGATCGTGCTTCTATGACGCGCTCCATCATCCTCTCGTTCCTCAAGAATTCGAAACAAAGCTGCCACCCCTATTGCTACATAACAGAAGTTTGTGCAGGAGACAGCCAAGCCCATCGCTGTAAATGGAAAACTCTGCTGTGACCCTGCTTTGCCTTTAGGTGACAGCACCTGCCATCAGGGAGCCCAAACCCCTGCATGGGTCGCTTGGAAAACCAGATACAACTAGGTCAAAACATCTGGCAAGTAAGCTATGACCTACAAACACGTATACCCCACCTTATCCCCAAACCAGTCAGATAGCCAGCTTCCTCCCACACACAACTCACATCTTCGACAAAGACACCAAACAGAACATTTACACTAAACAGAATAAAATCCTTACCCTCTGACACACTCCAAAAGGGATTAGTGCGCCCACATAATATATACTCACGCTACTGACCCACGTACCATGCTTCCTCAGGATCAGCCCCCAAAGACAGGAGGAAGCCTGACCCTACCTCCCAGATGCCCCGGCGCTCCGCTCCCTGCTCTGCCGCTCCCATCATGGGAAAATGCTGTTAGGGATATCTGGGAAAATAAAATGGAAAGAGCTCAGAGACCCAGATGTCAAAAGACCACCTGACTTTACCTGCAGGAATAAACAAAAGAAATCCTGACAAAAAAGAATTCTAACCAAAACCCAGAAAATATCAAAAGGTAGAAAGCTCAAAGAGACAGGACACTGTACCACACAGCAACTGAGACTGCCCGACAGATGAAGCCACAAGGATGAGAGGTCCACTACAAAAGTGGCTCCAGACCCTCAACCCTGATTCCCTACAAAGCCCCTTAGGGAATTACAGTGGCAGTCAGCCAATGGAAAAACCACGACAGCATGACACAGCAACTCAGATCTAAAATGGACACACCTTATGACTACAGAAACTGCTGCTAAAAACACAACAGATAAACAAGAACAAGAGAACATAACCACCATGACCAATACTGGAGCAAACCTCCTTGGACACTCAGGGGAAAAGACAAAAAGGGAATCACAGAAAAAGCTTGCATGCCTGGGACTGCAATAAGAGACAGACCCCCAGCTGGAGATTGTTACGAGCACAAAGAACACACATCCTCTTCAACAATTTCCAGGGAAGACAGCGACACAAGCCTGCATTGGTAACAAGTCACCAGTCAATACCTCCAACAATGACTGTGACATCCAGATGGACTGTGAAGAGAGGGACGCAAAAATTAAGTCAGGGAATGAAGTATGCAAAAGGCATGGAGGAACAGAGACTTCAGAGTTCTAGAATGAACATTTTAATGTACCTTAACATACCTCATGCATCCTGAGATGAGACTTGTCTGACATTCAGCCCCATGTGTTGCAATGTGGAGGCTTGGACAGTTTACGCTGCATCTCTTATGACTTTGTCACGTCACATCAGCTGCCAAGACACTAAAACAGACCAGGCCTCACTGACAGCCCAATCCAATGGCAAAACCCATCTAAGAAAGGCTGATGAACCTGCCTTCCTTTCCTAATCCTCCTATGGTTCTAAAACTTTAGAACCCCCTTCTCTCCTGAACTGTCAGGGAAGGAACCCCTCCCCTTCCCAACAGCTGCTACCCTGTATTTGCAGTTCTAAAGGCCCTTTGTCAGCTGCTCCTCAGGGGTTGCCCTTCCAAGGCCTGCTTTGTGTTCCACAAGCACCTCTTATCTTCCTTTTTCCTAGACTCTGCGCTCTGCTACAGGCCCACAAAATAAGGGAAGTCCTAGTGCTTATAATCTACAAGGGACCTGCTGCAGCTGCAAAGGTTCTAGGGACAACATGGTACTCCACAGGCAATCAGGAAAGGCAATGAGCCGCTCCATACCCTCAAAAACACTATGCCTTATGTCCTGCTGCTTTCTTGAGAGAGGCTAAAACTCCATATACAGATGCATACAACATACTCACCTTAAGCCCTACAACATCATCTCACTATCAGTCCCATTAAGAGATAGTGTCAACAACTTAACTCATTATATAGCAAAACTCATGAAAATAACCCTAAGATTTCTTCTTCAGTAAAGTCAGGAACTCCAGGAAAAAAATACACTTAAAATGAAAAAAAAAAAAAACCCAACAAAACCAAAACACAGATAAACAGAACACCATACTATTATACCATCTTGCCACACCTGAACCCCCAGTATAACATAATATGAGAAAAAGGTAAACTTAAATACAAATTACATTTCAAATATAAATGCTACCAAACCTTACCAAGTTCTAAAATCCTTACCTCAAACAAACACCTCCACTTCTCTTAATATCAAAAGACACCTACCCAAAGAGCTTAAACACCTCAAAAGCTGCAATTAGGTGAAGGAATACCAGAACACCAGAGACCAGTGAAGCACAGAAACAGAACAAGCTCCATGAACACAGGCTGTGGCTCATATACCCCAGGGCCCCATCCACTGCCCTTCCCACAATCACCTGGGAAAGGGGAGGGGTGAACCCTCAGAGAGGATAAAGGCAGCTGAAGAAAAAACAGTGGGAAGGTTTTTCAACTGCTTGGAGGTTGCAGCATAGGAGAAAGTGAACAAAGATAGTGGCCCTTAATGGAAACAACAATACCAGTTTTTCTGCTGCAGCTATGTCTATTGCATCAGCAACATGACCGGGTAGGAAATTAACCTTCATTTTTTCAGGAATGTAGATAGAAAAAGAAATATGTTATACTAAGCTATGTAGGAGAGTAGCTCCTTGAATGCAGTAATGTTATTATGACCGAAAATTGTGTGTTTTACTTTCCTTTAAAAAAAAAAAAATGCTATATTTACACTTAACTTCTAGCAAAACCACCCACACTACTTATCCTCTACCAGAGCTATGTTCTAGATAGGACTGAATGACAAAACAGAACTTGATCCCATAACACCCCTTTCTCAAAAATATTTATTTCTGGTTATAATGTAAATTATTTATTGTAAATCACGGATGACTTGGAGTCACCTCAACATTCTCCAACTGACTCACTTAACAGACAGATCAGTCTCAAAGGACAGAAAATACAAAAAAAATGGGAAAATATAGGAAGCGTATCAGAAGCTGTATGAAGCATCTGAATTAACATCTAAGTAGCTAAAATAAGAATAAATGAGAAAGCACAACAAAAAACACATCAAGACACGTGTTGATAAAAACAGATCAAGGCCATCAATTCTCCAAAAAACTCAAGAGATCTGAGCCAATGATAGATATCTTTGGGGTACTAGATACCAAATAGAATCATTGAATCATTAAGGTTAGAAAAGACCTCTAGGATCATCAAGTCTAACTGTCAACCCACCACCCCCATGCCTCCTAAACCATGTCCCTACGTGCCATGTCTACCTGTTTTTTGAACACCTCCACGGATGGTGACTCCACCACCGCTCTGGGCAGCCTGTTCCAATGACTGACCACTCTTTCAGTAAAGAAATTTTTCCTACTATCCAATCTAAATCTCCCCTGATGCAGCTTGAGGCTGTTTCCTCTCGTCCTATCACTAATGACTTGGGAGAAGAGACCAACACCCACCTTGCTACAACCTCCTTTCAGGTACCCATAGGGAGCGATAAGGTCTCCCCTCAGCCTCCTCTTCTTCAGGCTAAACAACCCCAGTTCCCTTAATCTCTCCTCATAAGGCCTGCTCTCCAGACCCTTCCCCAGCTTTGTTGCCCCGCTCTGGACATGCTCCAGCACCTCAATGTCTTGTAGTGAGGGGCCCAAAACTGAACACAGTATTCAAGGTGTGGTCTCATCAGAAATGTGAAAAGCAGCAGTGTTAAGGAAAGAAAAGAAAAAATAAATATTAAGGTTAGAGTGAAAAACAGACACAGAAAGTTATTTTAAAAAGCAACAGGATACAGGACAGAGAGGAAAGAATTAAAAAATAGTGATGAGCAGCTTCATAAAAGTAGACACAAAGAAACAATAAAAAATATGGTCAGCAAACTGGATAAAAGTTGACATAGAAAGAATGTTTAACTACTGACATCATTAGAATCATAGAATGTCCTGAGTTGGAAGGGACCAACAAGGATCGTTGAGTCCAACTCATTTCCCTGCAGTGGACAACCCCAAAATTCACACCATATGTCTGAGGGTGTTGTCCAAATGCTTCTTGAATATCATCAGCCTTGGCGCCGTGATGCCTCCCTGGGGAGCCTGTTCCAGTGCTCCACCACCCTCTGGGTGAAGAACCTTCTCCTAATACCCAACCTAAACCTCCCCTGGCACATCTTCCTGCCATTCCCTTGGGTCCTATCACTGGTCACCAGAGAGAGGAGATCCATGCCTGCCCCTCCTCCTCCCCTTGTGAGGAAGCCGTAGACTGCAGTGAGGTCTCCTCTTAGTCTCCTCTTCTCTTGGCTGAATGAACCAAGTGACTTTAGCCACTCCTTGTACGGAGGAGAAACCGTACAAAGGGTTGTACAGCCAGGGTTGTTGGGGTTGTCTCCTCTAAAACCTTCACCAATTTTGTGGCCCTCCTCTGGACACTCTGTAGTAGCTTTATATCTTTAATATACTATGGCGCCCTAGACTGCACACAGTACTTGAGGTGAGGCCACGCCAGTGTGGAGTAGAGCGGGACAATCCCCTTCCTTGACCAACTAGCAATGCAATGCTTGATACACCCCAGGACACAGCTGGCCCTCTTGACTGCCAGGGCACACTGTTGGCTCATGTTCAACTTGCCCTCGACCAGAACCCCCATGTCCCTCTCTGCAGAGCTGCTTGCCAGCCTGTCATTCCCCAGTCTGTCTGTACAGCCAGGGTTGTTGTGCCCCAGGTGCAAAATCTGGCATTTGCCCTTGTAAACTTCATACGGTTGATGATTGCCCAGCTCTCTAATTTGTCTAGATCTCCCTGCCCTTGAGAATGTCAACACAAACTTAATTACTATTCCTTCTAGTCCTGCAAGTCATGTATTATAACATTAAAGTGTACTGGCCCTAAGATGGATCCCTGCAGAACCGTGCTAGTGACTGGCCAACAGCCCAATGTAACCCCACTTACTGTGACCCTTTGAGCCCAACCTGCCAGCCAATTGCTTACCCATTGCATTACGTGTTTATCCAGCTGTGTGATGGACATTTTGCCCAGGAGGATACTGTGAGAGACAGTATTGAAAGCTTTACTGAAATCCAAAAAGATTACACCAACTGGCTTCCCTTGGTCAGCTGTGTGGGTAACCCTAATTTCCTAATTAAGGAAAGAGAAGGAAAAATGAGAAAAGGATAGGGTGAAAAATGGACACAGAGAAAGTTAATTAAAAAGTGACAGGGTACATGACAGAGGAAAGAAAAAATAGCAAGCAATAGACAGCAAGCTAAATAAAAGTAGACAGAGAAAGAAAATTTTAAAAGCAACAAGGTACAGGATAGACAGCAAAACAAAATTACAAAATAGGGACAGCAAAAATAATGAAAGGTGACAGAAAATGGCATTAAAGAAAAGAAAAAAATAGAAAAATAAGAATAGGGTGAAAAATATAGAAACGAAGAAAATTTCAAAAGTGAGAGTGTACAGGACAGACAGGATAATATTAAAAAATCAAGACAGTGACTATGTTAAAGTAAGTATTTTTATAAAATTTAAGAAGCGATAGGATACATGACAGACAGGAAAGAATTAAAAAACTCCAGGGACAGCCACCTGGATCAAAAAGACATAGAAAATAATTTTAAAACTAATGGTCTACAGGAAACATAGGAAAAAGTAAAAACTTGTTACAGAAAACTGGATAAAAGTAGATGTACCCTGTTGCTATTTAAATTTTCTTTGTATGAAACAGATGGGAAAGAATTAAACTGTGAACTGGATAAAACCAGACTTAGAAACAAAATTTTAAAAGCAATGGGGTACAGGAATGACAAGAAAAAAAATTCAAAATATTGAGAGGGTGAAAAAGAGACAAATAGGAATTAAATTGAAAGAGAGATGTGGTACATGGCAGACATGAAAGAATTAGGAAAGAGCGATATGCAATTTCATAAAAGTAGATGTAGAAGGAAGATTTTAAAAGCAATGGCATACAGGACAGACAGGAGAAAATTAAAAAATGACAGGGAACTAGATAAAAGTAGACTTAATGTTTAAAGGTGACAAAAAGAAGGAAATAATGAAAAAAAATAGTGACAGCAAACTAAATAAATGAAGACAAACAAAATTTTAAAAGTGATGGGGTACAGGACAGACATTAAAGAATTAAAAAATAGTGACAGTGAGCTAAATAAGTGGAGACATGGAAAGGAAATTTAAAAGTGATGGGGTGCAGGACAGAGAGGAAAAACTTAAAAAAAGACAGTGAAGTGGATAAAAGTAGAAGACAGACAGGAAAACATTAAAAAATAGGGATGGCAACAGAATAAAACTTGACATGGAAAGAAAAATTTAATAAGCGATGGCATTAAGGAAACACATAAAAAAAATAAGGATAGGGTGAAAAATAGAGAGACAGAAAGTAAATTTAAAAAGCAATGGGGTATACAACAAGATGAAAGAATTAAAAAATAGGGACAGTGAACTAAATATACAGTGACACAGAAAGCAAATTTTAAAAGCAAGTGGTTACAGGACAGACAGTAAAACATGAAGAAATAGGGACAGCAAACAAAAAGAGACAGAGAAAGAAAATTTAAAAAGGGATGGGGTACACAACAGCCAGAAAATAATTTAAAAATTCCAGGGACAGCCACCTGGATAAAAAAGATGTATAAAATTTAAAACATGATGGGCTACAGGAAACACAGAGAAATTAAAAGCTTGGTGGAGAATGCTGGATAAATGTCAATATAAAAAGCAAATTTAAATAGTGACAGAGTACCAAATAGACAGGAAAGAATTAAAAAATATGGACAGCAAACTGGATAAAAGTAACTGGGTACAGGACAGATGAGATAAAATTAAAAAATAAGGACATCTAACTGTTTAAGAACTGTATGAAAATAACATACAAAGATAATTTAAAATGCAACTGCATTAAAGAACAAGAGAAAAATGAAAAAAATAAGGATAGGATGAAAAATAGAGACCAAATAGAAAGAAAAATTTTTAAATGACAGGGTACAGGACTGACATGAAAGGATTAAAAAATATGAATAGGGAGATGGATAAAAGCAGACATAGAGAATTTTAAAAGGGACACAGTCTAGGACAGAGTAAAGAATTAAAATAGAGACAGCTAACTAAATAGACAGAAACAGAAAGAAAATGTAAAGCAATGGCATAAATTACAGGAGAACATCAAAAAAATAGAGACAGCAAACTGGATAAAAGTAGACATAGAAAATTTTAAAGCCACATGGTAAAGAACAGAAGAAAGAATTAAAAAATAGGGCAGCAAACTAAAGAAACGGAGACATGGAAAGATATCTTCAGAAAGTATGGTGTACATGACAGACAGGAAGGAATTAAAAAATAGGGACAGAGAACTGGATAAAAGGAGACGTAGAAAGAATATGTAAAAATCAGAGTACAGCAAAGACAGGAAAGTGTTAAAAAATAGGGAGAGGGAACTAAATAAACAGACAAAAAGAAATTTAAGAAGTGATGGGCAACATGACAGACAGGAAAAACAAACAGTGATTTGGTTAAAGTAAAAATACAAAGCAGATTTATAAAGTGACAGCGTACAACAAAGACAGGAAAGCATTAAAAATAAAGAGTGGGAACTAAATAAATGCAGTCATAGAAAGAAAATTTTAAAATTGATGAGGTACCTGAGACAAACAAGAATTAAAAAATAGAGACTGAACTAAATGGAGACATAGAAACAAAATTTAAAAAGCAATGGGGTACAAGACAAACAGGAAGGAATTGCAAATTAGCGAGAGGCATATTCATAAAAGTAGACATAAAAGGAAAATTTAAAAAGTGATGGAGTACAGGACATACAGGAAAAAATTATAAAGACAGTGAACTGTATAAAAGTAGACAAAGATAATTTAAAGGGTGAAAGTGTACATGACAGGCAAGAATTAAAAAATAAGGACAGCAAACTCAAATACAGATATTGAAACAAAATTTTAAAAGCACAGAGATTAAGAAAAAAGAGAAAAAATTGAAAAGGACAGCAAACTAAAACAGACAGAAAACATCTGAAAAGCAATGGAGTACAGAACAGAGGAAAAAATAGGGCAGCAAACTGAATAAATATACACATAGAAAAATTAAAAAATGACAGGATTAAGGAAATAAAGGAAAAAATTAAAAATAGGGAAAGCAAACTAAATAAATGAAGACAGAAACAAAACTAAAAGTGACATGGTTCAGGAGACAAAAGAAAAAATTCAAAAATAAAGATAGTGAACTCATTAAAAGTAGACATAGTAAGGAAATTTACAAAGTGACAGCATTAACTAAACACAAGAAAAAAAATAAAAACCAAGGGCAGGGAGAAAAATAGAAACAAAGAATGAAAATTTTAAAAGCGACAGGGTACAGAAGAAAGAATTAAAAAATATTGGCAGCAACCTTGATAAAAGTAGCCATAGAAACAAAAATTAAAGATCAGCTAGAGAGGAAAAAAAAAACCCATAGTACATGAACTAAATGAACAGAGAAATGTTGGGGTTTTTTTACATATTTTCATTCTGGTGTTTTACATGTTAGTCCTGGTCTGGTATGGCTGACTTCCAGTAACTGTTTTTTTGACTTCTGGGAGTTCCAAGCTGCCTCCGGTTATTATTGTACCACTTACGTTTGAGTTAGAATGACGTCTTCTTGTGGAGAAGACATTTCCACAGTAGTCACTTACTTTTTTATTTTTCAGTTATTTTTGTTGTAATTTTTGAACCATTATCTGTAGTTTTGGATGAGTGCTGTCATGCAGAGCATGACTTCCAATGGACTGGCAGGCACTTCAAAGACAGTAACCACTGGTCTTTACTGAGGTGGACGGGCCACCTATACTTAACCTGGAAAGGAACATAAGTAATTTTATATATGTTCAATAAAAATGGCAGGAGTGCCAGCCTATAGAGTGTGACTTCTGGAGGACTGATGGGCACTTCCAAGGCCCTGGCGGACTGCTGGCCCATAGCGAGTGACTTCCAGAGGACTGACGGGCACTTCTGGGCCTTACGGAGGCTTTGGAGTGCGCAGAGAGCCTTTTCTGGAGGGCTAACGGGCGCCCTCGGTGCTGCGCGCTGGCCAGCCGAGTCTGTAGCTGGCGTGTGCAGGTCAGCCGTCGCTCTGGGATGGTGGCAATGCCTGTTCGTCGCCGAGAAGCCACACCGTGTGGTGGGGAGCCCACTGAAGCCCCGGAGGTGACAGTTAGTCCTCTGGATGCAGGTCTCTGGGACTCAGCGCCAGCCGGCACCCGTTTTCCCCGTGAGGGTGTTTCTCTGTGCCTCGGGACCTCTCGTGCGGGTTGCAGCGGTAAAGGCCACCGTTGTCGCAGGCTGCGTCCGTTTCGCCACACTTGCAGCTGCTGGCGGAGCACAGGCACCGTGGTGGTGCCGCCACTGTCTCGGTTCTGTTCAGGCCGCTCCTCTTCAGGCCCGGCGCTGGCATGGGGCTCTGGGATCGGGGCCCTGGTAGGTGACTGGTGTTTGCATGGAGGGTACTTAACTGAGGGGTGGGTGGTGGTTTTTAATTTTGAAGTGTGACTGAGGCTGTGTGTAGTGGGGGGAATGCCCTAATTTGCATAATTGTGTTCCTTGCATATTTAAGCAATAATTGTTATTGAACCAGTATTGCTAATTAAAGATTACAGTAATCTATTCTCATGATTATTCTGATCAGTAGTTACCCTGAGTTAGAATAGCAAATACTAGTATATGAATGCATGACAGTCTAGTAAGAAAAAAAAAATATAAAAATAACAATTATTAGCACTGGTGCAGCAGTATTAAATGGAATACTCACTGGCTGCAATTAATTAATGTCTTGTATTTTATCTCATTATTTAATTGGATAATATTATTTAAATGGCCTAATTAAATAGTTTAATATTATAAAATACAGTGAATGAATGGCTTGCACCCACTGTTCCATTTACTACTACTGCAGGAAAAATGGAAAAGGAAACAAAGCACAAAAAACAAGAGTCTGACACAAAAGGAAGGTTTAATTCCTATTCTAAATCAGGATTTCAGATTATTAATTAGAAACCTAATTAGGAGTGCTTAATTACCATAATTACAATTAGATATTATAATAAATTTTATTTAATAAAATTAAATAAGATATTATAATAAAATACTCTCAATTAGGATTCTTTTTCTACTTCATAACTGGAAATTTTTATTATGATCATACTGCTTTGGGATTGTTAATGCATACATTAAATGTTGTAGAAGTCACTTTCTAACTCAAACGGAATCCGATACATAGCATTAGTAGCAAGCCTTAGGCTGCAAGCTGTGAACTTTCACCTAGATAGGCTGACCGTAAACTGACCTTCTACTTGGCTACGTGAAAGAAGGCCCTGAATGAAACCAGTGCAAACCAGACAAATAAGGTAGCCACAACTATCAGCAGAAGCTGCATCCATTAAGATAAGAAAAGGAATGTCCTGCCTGGAGACAGAGGAAGGATCCAATAAGGAACAAGACCACCCCAGACCCAACTATTGCTCTTGGACCAAACCGTTGCATGTGGGGAGGGGAACTTGGATTGTAAGGGTATAATTGCCCAGGGATTTCTTTGTTTGGGGTCCTTCCCCAGAGGCACACAGCTCAAGCTGTTTTTTACTGCTGTTCCACTCAATAGATTCATCTGGCATATACCATATCGGAGAGTCTGCTTCAGGGAAACCTAGGGTAGTGCCTGAGAGGAGAAAAAGCACCCAAGAGTGAGTGTGTGCGAGCAAGGAGTTGAAAAGGGGCACCCATCAGCTCAATGGAGCTGCCTGCTGCAAAGGGACTCCCGACCTAGCAGGTAAAGTCTCAGATGGTGTGTGTGCGTCTCCCTGAACGGTGTGTGAATGCTCAGGCAGTGGCTTCTTCTTTATAACAGGCATTAATGATGCCCAATTAGTGTTCTATATGTTTTTAAAATTCATTTTAACTTTTTATTAATCAAATTTAATTTGCACTCTTTTTATTTTAGCTCTACTTGGGAGTAATTTGTACCTGAGAGAGAGTGTGTGTGTGTGTCCCCAAAAATGGCTACATTTATTTTTAGGCAGTAATGACTCACTGATAGTTTTCTTTTACTTTTATTTTAGATCTAAATCTTGTAATGTGGTGTTAGTTCTGGTTATGAATCATTACCACCTGTGATTTTTCTAATACCTACTTTTAAACATAACCATTTGTCATGGTTTTAGCTGGGATAGAGTTAAATTTTCTTCACTGTAGCTGGTATAGTGCTGTGTTTTGGACTTAGTGTGAAAATAACGTTGATAGCGCACTGATGTTTTTAGTTGTTGCTAGGAAGCGCTTACACTGGTCAAGGACTTTTCCAGCTTCCCATGCTCTGCCAGGTACACAAGAAACTGGGAGGGGAGTGGGCACAGCCAGGACAGCTGATCCGAAGTGGCCAAAGGGATATTCCGTATCATGTGACGTCGTGCCCGGTATATGAACTGGGGGGAGTTGGCCGGGGGGTGCAGCAGTCGTGGCTCGGGGACTGGCGGTGTCGGTCAGCGGGTGGTGAGTGGTTGCAGCACTTGTGTTTTTTTTTTCCTTTTCCCTTTTTTCTCCCTGGGTTTCATTCCTGTCTCTCATTATTTTCTTTATTATATTATAATTTTCATTATCATAATCATTATTGTTATCATTACCATTATTACTATCGCTATTTTATTTCAATTATTAAACTGTTCTTATCTCCACCCACAAGTTTTCTTGCTTTTGCTCTTCCAATTCTCCCCGTTCCCCCTGGGGTGGGGGGAGTAAGCGAGCAGCTGTGTGATGCTTAGTTGCTGACTGGGCCTAAACCACGGCATCATTATTTAATGATTCATTTTTTTATTTCTCTCTATTTAAAGATCTAAAGCTTCGACTACTATTTTGGTTCTAAGCAGAAGTCATTATTGGCTCTGGACTTACCTATGGGTATGTTATAATTTAAGCATTAAACACTACCAATTAGTTTCCAATTCTCTTTGTTTTAAAATCTAAAACTCTCTTATTTTGTTTCCAATTCAGTCATTAATATCTGCAATTTATTTAATAATGTCTATGTTTAAATTCAGCTGTTAATGACTCCCAATTAGTTTTCTATCTTTAGCACTTAAAGAGGATTTCTAAATTATTAATTTTTTTCATTACAATACAGATTGGGAATAATTACTGCCTGGTTCATTAGGTAGTATTAACTAGATTTGTTTCTCTACAGGTATTACTCCCGATTAGTGCTCTATTATTTATATTCTGCTCTTTGTATTTTTATTATATAAATCGGGAGTCATTACTATCTGTAAAGTTTTAAAAAATAGCTAGAGTAGATTATAGGCATTTTTTTACTCCCAAAGACTGTTCTAGTTACTGTTATTTAAGGTTTTATTCTAAATATTTTAAAGTAAATAAACAGTAAAAATTAAAATAATAGAAACCAAGGACTTTGGCATTCCCAGGAAAAACAACTGGAGCACCTCAGTGTGACCAGAATTGGACAAGTGCTACAGTCCAGCTCAGATGCTCTATGATTTGGCATTTCAGCTCCGAAGTTTGAAGCTCTGCGGAGAGCAACCCCTCTGAGCAAGTGATTTGGCCTTTAGCCATCACCTGCTCTCCTCCAGCTCTGCCACCCATTTTTTTCTGTGAACCCCAAATTCCAGGGGAATGAACACATGTGCACCAGATGCACCACACCATCAAACCATTGGCTGCATGTCTGTGCCACCACACAGCTGTACCCAAGCATCGCTGCTATACCAACAGAAGTCTCCTTTGCTTGGTTTAATCAAGGTTCATTCTTCATTAATCTGGGAGATTCCTACTATGATACCATTGATATGGCATATAGTAACCATAGGAGTGATGACATACAACATTATATAGCAATTAACATCATACCATTCAGTTCATTGGCTATTTTCACCCAAAAACAAATCCCCTTGAAGTACACATCAAACTCCTCCATCCTCCCACATCACCCACCAAGTGCACCCAGGTCCTCAACCAAAAGCAATTCCACAAAAGGGTTTGCCTTTGCCTGAGGCAGGAATAACCGAAACTGTTTTCCCCAGCGTATTTTTACATGCACTACAGGGACTTTATCCCCTTCCACAGCATGTAAGAATTCTGACTGGGCAGGACCAGCTCGATTGGCAGATCCCCTAGTGTTGACTAACCAGGTGGCTTTTGCTAAATGTGTATCCCAGTGTTTGAATGTCCCACCCCCCATTGCTCTCAGTATAGTCTTTAACAGTCCATTGTATCGTTCAATTTTCCCAGAGGCTGGTGCGTGATGGGGATGTGATACACCCACTCAATGCCACACTCTTTGGCCCAGATGTCTATGAGGTTGTTTCGGAAATGAGTCCCGTTGTCTGACTCAGTTCTTTCTGGGGTGCCATGTTGCCATAAGACTTGTTTTTCCAGGCGCAGGACAGTATTCTGGGTGGTGGCATGGGACATGGGGTATGTTTCCAGCCATCCGGTGGTTGCTTCCACCATTGTAAGCACATGGCGCTTGCCTTGGCGGGTTTGTGGGAGTGTGATATAATCAATCTGCCAGGCCTCCCCATATTTATACTTCAGCCATCGTCCTCCATACCACAGAGGCTTTACCAGCTTGGCTTGCTTGATTGCAGCGCATGTTTCACATTCATGGATAACCTGTGCAGTAGTGTCCATGGTCAAGTCCACCCCTCAATTGCGAGCCCACCTGTATGCTGCATCTCTTCCTTGATGGTCTGAGGTGTCATGGGCCTACCGAGCTATAGATAGTTCACCCTTATGTTGCCAGTCCAGATCTACCTGAGCCACCTCAGTCTTAGCAGCCTGATCCACCTGCTGGTTGTTTTGATGTTCTTCAGTGTCCTGACTCTTGGGTACGTGTGCATCTATGTGACATACTTTTATAACCAGGTTCTCTACTCGGGCAGCAGATGGGTTTACCTCTGCGCTGCCAGTTGTTCTGCTTTCATGGCTGTAACCACCCCCACAGGGCACTTGTCACCATCCATGAGTCAGTATAGAGACAGAGCACTGGCCACTTTTCTTGTTCAGCAATGTCTAAAGCCAGCTGGATGGCCTTTACTTCTGCAGACTGACTCGATTCACCTCCTTCAGCAGTTTCTGTGACTTGTCATATAGGACTCCGTACAGCAGCCTTCCATCTCCGATGCTTTCCCACAAGATGACAAGACCTGTCAGTGAACACAGCATATTGCTTCTCATTTTCTGGTAGTTTTGTTATACAGTGGGGCCTCTTCAGCACGTGTCACCTCCTCTGGCGATTTTCTGAAGTCTTTGCCTTCTGGCCAGTCCATAATAACTTCCAAGATTCCTGGGCAACTGGGGTTTCAAATTTGAGCCTGTTGGGTGATCATTGCAACCCATTTACTCCACATAGCATCAGCGGCATGATGTGTAGAGGGGACTCTCTCTTTGAACATCCAGCCCAGCACTGGCAGTTGGGGTGCCAGGTGGAGCTGCGCTTCAGTACCAACCACTTCTGAAACAGCTCGAATCCCTTCATATGCTGCCAATATCTCTTTTTCAGTTGGAGTGTAGCGCGCTTTGGATCTTCTGTAGCTCCAATTCCAAAACCCTATGGGTCAACCTCAGGTCTCCCCTGGTGCTTTCTGCCAGAGGCTCCAGGTAGGGCCATTCTCCCCGGCTGCGCAGTAGAGCACATTTTTTACATCCTGTCCTGCCTGGACTTGCCCAAGGGCTACTGCATGAACTATCTCCTGTTTAATTTGTCAAAGGCTTGTCATTGCTCAGGGCCCCATTTGAAGTCACTCTTCTACCAGGTCACTTGATAGAGAGGGCTTACAATCAGACTGTAATTTGGCATATGCATTCTCCAAAAGCCCACAATGCCTACAAAAGCTTGTGTTTCCTTTTTTGCTAGTTGGTGGACATCGGTTGGTTTTTTGTTGATCACATCCATTGGGATGTGACAACATCCATCTTGCCTTCTGAAAACTGGATCTCCCGTGTGGGTCCCTTGACCTTACTTTGTTTTATGGTAAAACCAGCCTTTTCAAGGATTTGGAGTATCTTCTGCCATTTCTCAAAAGCATCTTCTGCTGTGTGGCCCCACATGATGATATTGTCAATATACTGTAGGTGCTCCGGAGCTCCACCCTGTTTCAGTGCAATATGGATCAGTCCATGGCAAATGGTAGGCCTGTGTTTCCACCCCTGGGGCAGTTGATTCCAAGTTGGCTTTCCCTTGCAGGGGCATCCAGTAAACTGTGGCCTGCACTCTGCTGCCAAAGCGATTGAGAAAAACGCATTAATGATATCAATTGTGGCATGCCACTTGGCTGCCTTTGACTCCAGTTCATATTGAAGTTCTAGCATGTCCGGCACGGCAGCACTCAGTGGCGGCATGACTGCATTCAGGCCGTGATAATCTACTGTTTGTCTCCACTCGCCATTAGACTTCCACACTGGCCATATGGGACTGTTAAAAGGGGAGCAGGTCTTACTGATCACTCCTTGGCTCTCCAGTTGATGAATCAGCTCATGGATGGGAATCAGGGAGACTCAGTTGGTGCGATATTGCCACCAGTGCTCTGTTTTGGTAGCAATAGGCGCTCGTTGTTCTTTGACCCTCAGCAGCCGCACAACAGAAGGGTCCTTCGAGAGACTGGGCAAGGTAGACAACTATTTAACATCCTCTGTCTCTAAGGCAGCTATACCAAAAGCCCAATGATACCCTTTTGGGTCCTTGAAATACCCTCTCCTGAAGTAGTCTGTGCCAAGGATGCACAGAGCGTCTGGGCCAGTCACAATGGGGTGCTTTTGCCATTTGTTCCCAGTTAGGCTCACTTCAGCCTCCAAAACAGTTAGCTGTTGGGATCCCCCTGTCACTTCACAAATACAGATGGGTTCTGGCCCCTGCATAGCTTGATGGCATTAGCGTGCACCGTGCACCACTGTCCACTAAAGCCTTATACTCTGGTGGGCCTGATGCACCAGGCCATCGAATTCACACAGTCCAGTAAACCCAGTTCTCCCTTTCCTCCACCTGGCTGGAGGCAGGGGCCCTCTAGTCCTGGTCATAGTATTCATTAGTCACTTCCTGTAAATGCGAATCAAAAGTCCCTTTATTAAGATCAGAAATAAAATCAGTGCTTCTACTCCTCTGTCTGGGGAACTGCTCACTGGAAACTAGAGCAGCAATTTTTCTGGAAGAACCCCCCCCCCACCCCCCGCCCCGAGTGACTGTTTTTCTTGCAACTCACATACCCATGCCTCTAGGGTTGAGGTAGAGTTTTCCATCCCACTTCTTCATGTCCTCTCTGTGGTCACGCAGGTAAAACCATAGGGTGGCCCATGGTGTGTATCCTCTCTCTTGAGCAAAAGGACACTTACTCCTAATGGCTGAGATACTGGTCCATACAGGTGGGGAGAAGGACATACCCTCTTCGAGCTGCTGAACCTTTCAGGACAGTTTCTCCATAGCTGAGACAAGGGAGAAAGAGATATTTGCTTTGTAATCCCGGAGTCTGCTGGCCACATCCCCCATCACTGGTGCCTCTTCATCTTTCCAGGCCATTACTGCCAGTGAGCTTGCATGCGATGATAGTGTGCTCCATACAAACTTCCACCACATGGATTGTGTGCACTGGGCTTCATCTGGATGTTTGGAAAACTGTTCGTTCTCCAGCTCACCATAAATCACTCACGTATTGCTAGTTCCTTCAGGTAATGGATACCTCTCTCTATGGTGGTCCATTTTCCTGGGCAATATATAACATCTTCCTTGAAGGGATACCTTTCTTTCACGCTGGACAGGAGTCGCCTCCAGAGGCTGAGGGCTTGTGTCCCTTTTCCAATCACTTTGTCAATGCCCCCTTCCCTAGAAAGGGATCCCAGTTGTTTGGCTTCCTTACCCTCTAATTCCAGGCTACTGGCGCCGTTATCAGAGCATTGGAGGAGCCAGGTGACAATGTGCTCACCTAGACAATGGCCGAAATCTTTTCGCATATCTCGCAGCTCACTCAAGAATAGGGATTGGGCGGTTTCCGTCTCATTTATGAGTTCTTCCTCTTCTTCCTCTTCTCCTTGTGATGGCCCTGCTCTTCCAACATCTCTCTCTAAATGACCTGACCTTCTCTTCCAAGATTTCTTCTTGTGTATAGGGGTGACTGATACTGGCATGGGTTGGTTCTCTGGTTCAGCTGCAGCACCCGTCATGGGGGTGTGAGTGGCCACAGTGCCTATTGCTGGGGTTGCAGTGGCCACAGCACCTGCCACCAGGGTTGGAGTAGCCACAGCGCCTGCAGTTTTTGTCTTCAGATCTAGAGACCTTCTCTTCCCCTTGGGGTACTGAATACTGTTGAACAGGGCTTGGTAGGCATGGGCCAGACCCCAGCACATTGCAGTGATTTGTATCTCTCTGGAATTGCCAGGGTAACAGCATACTTTTTCCAAACATTCTACTAATTCTTCAGGATTCTCCACTTGTTCAGGGGTGAAGTTTAAAAACACTGGAGGTACCCACTGTACTACACATTTGCCCATACTACCCCACATACCCTGCCACTCATAATTATTGAGCCTTGAGGCAGATCTCTGGATGATTTTCTTAAATTGCTTATTAACCTTACATAAAACCAAAATAATATTCCCAAGAAATACCAACAGAAGTATCTTAACCACCCAAGGATGTTCAAGATACTGAAAAGTTATTGTAATGAAGAAGGAAACATCATAGAAGAAGGTAGCGAAGGTGCCATTCTGTATTTCCTCCACAAAAAATACCTCTCAGAGGAAAAGATATAATTGCTAAGGTCTCCATGAGGTGGTACCCAAACTACAGGATGGCTTCAGTACAAAACCCAAATACCAGATAAAGCTCAAGGCCAATGTTTTAATAACAAATCTCCCAGGCAAAACATTACTGCAGAGCACAGCAAACTACAAAAATCAACACCAATCTTTAAACACGTACAGCAAAACCAAGAGCATAGTGCAGGTCAGATAAACTAATATTGAGAACAGATGAAGCAACGTGACCAGAAACTGTTATCATCTTATACCCTTTGTGCCCGACTTTGGGCACCAAAAAGACACTCGTGATTTAACCCCAGCCATTTAACCCCAGCCAGCAACTAAGCACCACACAGCTGCTCACTTACTCCCCCACCCCAGTGCGATGGGGGAGAGAATCAGAAGAGCAAAAGTAAGAGAACTCGTGGGTTAAGAACAGTTTAATAATTGTAAAAATAATACTAATACTAATACTACTAATAATAATGATGTAGTGACAAGGAAAACAATGAGAGAGAGAGAGAGAAAAGTGAAAGCCAGGGTAAAAGCAAGTGATGCAACCACTCACCACCCACCGACCGACACCCTGTCAGTCCCTGAGCTTCGATTGCTGCCCCCCCACCCCCGCCCAACTCCCCACAGTTAATATACCGGGCATGACGTCATATGATACGGAATATCCCTTTGGCCACTTTGGATCAGCTGTCCTGGCTGTGCACCCTCCCCTCCCGGCTTCTTGTGCACCTCACAGAGCATGGGAAGCTGGAAAAGTCCTTGACTAGTGTAAGCACTACTTAGCAACAACTAAAACATCAGTGTGTTATCAACTTTATTCTCATGCTAAATCCAAAACACAGCACTATACCAGCTGCTAGAATGAAAATTAACTCTATTCCAGCTGAAACCAGGACACCAGCCAACGCAGTGCCACCCACCAAAGCACCTGTGACCCCATCGACCACTGGCTCTGCCAATGGTGTATCCAACAAAACGCGCGACGCTGCTGAGACTGCAGCAATGCAACAGAAATGAAGGCAAGCTGTGGCAAGGACAGACACATTGCAGTAGGTATGATACTGAAGCTGAAACACCACGCCAGCTCACCTTTATTTGAAAGGCGGAATACACACGTGTGCGCACACACACAAAGCACAAAGAATTTTATTCTACACAAGACCCACAGCCCTCCTTAGCGCACTCACAATTCTCTCTTCACAGCAACATCAACTCCCTGATTTGGATTTCTGGTCAGAAAATGAGCAAACTCCACATGTTGCAGTGGGCCCTTGTGTTCCAAACCTAGTATTTAATAGCTAGGAATGTATGTATAGAAGATAAAATAATCATATCTGATGCAATGGTCAGTGCAAATTGCAAATAATTATCCAGAGGAGGTTTAGACTGGATATTAGGAACAATTTCTTCACCGAAAGGGTTGTCAAGCATTGGAGCAGGCTGCCCAGGGAAGTAGTTGAGTCACCATCCCTGGAGGTATTTAAAAGACACGTAGATGTGGCATTTAGGGACATGGTTTAGTGGTGGGCTTGACAGTGTTGACACATGTTTACAGTTGGACTCGATGATCTTAAGGGTCTTTTCCAACCTAAACAATTCTATGATTGTATTATCTCCTGGCATGCTGCAGTGCATACTGTTTTGTGAGGTGTAACTCTAGGAAGAGGTTATTTCTCCCACCTAGACCCAGAAGCCACTTCGGAGTGCGGAGTGCCACTCTGTGATCCTCACACCAGCCTAGGGCTCCTCAGCAGTGCTATTACTGGCCCATGGCTCAGCTCCAACAGTGCCTGAGCCTCCCAACACTGTGTCATGCTTCCAGAATGGCCCCAATCCCTGTCTCTCTGTCTACAACCTTCTGCTTTGACACAGCCCTGACCTGGTCCATGTCCATGTATAAGTTACCGTCGATTACTCTGGCTCCTCAGTAAGCTTCCTATGTCAGCCCCCTCTGGCATAGCCCCAGCGCTCCGGCACCTTTGTAGTGTGGCCCCACCTTGACTCCAGTCTCTTACCACTGCGGGTACCACTCTGCTGCCCATGGTCCTGTTGTTACTACAGCCTACCACATGGCCTGAGGCCAGTTCTCTCTTTGCCTCTTTAGCGCTAGACCCACAGAACTAGAGGGACCCACAGAGGGCTGTAGAATGAGGGAGGGCCATCGGTCACAAGGACGGCTTTAGTGGGGGTCCTGGTGAGACTGTAATGGCCCTAGGAGGGTGAATGTGGCAACATGCACAATGAGGGCCTCAGGAGAGGTCCTGAGGGGACAAGGGGGGTCCCCTAAGGGCCAACAGAATAGTCCTGAAGGAATAAAGGGTAAACAATGCGCTGGGGCATGATTACGGCCTTGGAAGTGATTTTGAGAAGGCCAGAAGGGTCTTAAGGTGACTAGAGGGGAAACAGAAGGCTCTGGAGCATAATGGAAACCTCAGAAGAGGTCCTGAGGGGCCCAGATGGGTCCAAAGATGGTTAGAGTGCAAATAAAGGGATCCTAAGTGGCCTAGATGGCCAACACAGTGCTGTGGTGGTGCAATGAAGGGCAATAGAGGGATCCTGAACGGACTAGAGCAATCCTAAGAGGGCTACAGAGCCAACAGAAGGGTTCTGCTTTGGCTGGAAGGCCAGTGGAGGGCTCTGGAGCACAATTAAGGTTTTGACAGCCTTTGCAGTACAATAAAAGCCAATGGGAGTCTTCTGAGGCTCAAACAGAGGGGTTCTAATGATACAAGGGAACTAGCAGAGGGTTTCTGAGGGGGCGAGGGCACAAAGGCCTGTTGGGGTGCTGAGAGGTTCTGAGGGAACAACTGGGCCAAATGGATAGGTGCTGAGGGTAATGAGTGGGAAATCGAGGGCTCTTAGACACATGAAGCCTGAGGCAATCACAGGACTATATAGGAGTCCACAGGAGAGGAGTGACTATGAGGAAGGCACTGGACCTGAGGGGATGGGAGGGAAAATGGAGGAGTCCTGAGGGGATCAGAAGGCAAAAAGAAGGCCCTGGGGTGCAATGAATACAAAAGGGATGTTCTAGGGCACTGAAAAAGGCAAACAGGGGGACTTGAAGGGCCTACAGAGCAAACGGAGGGCTCTGAGACAGGCCAAAAGACAAAGAGAGTCATTTTCAGGGGACCACTGGCCAAATGGAGAATGCTGGTGTGCAGTGACAGTGAAGGTATGAATTTTGAGGAAACTACATGTCAGTTGGAGGGGTGCTGAGGGGACCAGAGAGCAGACTTGGGGTCCTGTCATGCAAAGAAGGGAAGAAGGGTTCTAAGTACAACAAAGGCAAATGGAAGGGTTCCCAGGGAACCAGAGAACCAAAGGAGAGCTCTGGGTGCAACAAAGGAAATCAGAGGGCTCTGGAATGCACTAAAGCACAAGAACCCTGATAGGAGTGGGTGGAAATTGAAGGGGTCCTGCGAATATTGGAAGGTTCTGGGGTGCACTAAAGGGTAACAGGAGTCCTGAAGGGAACCAGAGGAATACAGAGGAATCTGACATGTAACAAAGGCAAACTGAGAGATTATGAGAGGAACTGGAGGGAAAAGAGATGAGTCCTGAGAGGATCAGAGGGCACACCTTGGGCTCTGGGGTGCAACGAAGGCAAAAGGAGGTTTCTGGTCCACAGCAAAGGCCAATGGAGGGGTCTTTAGAATCCTGAGGGCCAAGGCAGAGGGTTCTGAGGACATCTGAGGGCAAGTGAGGTGGTCCTGAGGGGAATAGACACCTTGCAGAGGGCTTTGAGGCACACCAAAACATAAAAGGAAGGGTCTTTATAAGACTGGAGGGCAAACAGGGCTCCAGGGCACAACAGAAAAACATATGGTTCTGTGGTTGCACCCTGGGGTTCATCAAAAGGCAAAGAAAGAAGTATAACAGAACTTAAGGGACACAGAACACTCAACTGGACTAGAGGGCAACTGCGGGGTGATGAAGCAAAACAGCCATCAGTTGTGAGTAGATTCAGTGAAGCATGGATTGCTTCTGAATGGACTAGAGGACATGCAGAGGGTTCTGAGGTACAACAAAGGATAATGGAGGGGTCCTGAGGGGTCTGTAAGGAAGATGTAGGGGAACTGTAGGGATGGTGGGCACACAAAGGGTTCTGGAGGGAAGTGGTGGGCGACCAATTGTTCTGCAGGGCAATGAAGACAAAATGAGTGTTCCTGAGCACCTCAAAAGGCAGAGGGGTCCTGCAGAGACTAGATGACACATGAAGGGCTCCGGACCATAGTGAGGGCAAACAGGTCTCTGGTGTGCAAGAAAGGCAAGTAGCGGGGTCCCCAGGGGATATGAACACACACAGGACTTTGGGGTGCAGTGAAGGTAAACATAGGAGTCTAGGGTGCCCCAAAAGACAGAGGTGTCCTGACAGAAATAATGGGCAATCAGAGGGCCCCTAAGGGGGTCACAGAGCATACAGAGGTCATGAGAAGACAAGAGGGACAATGAGGACTCTGGGATGCAGGAAAGACAAACAGAGGGGGGAGTTGAATCGACCATAGGGAAAAGAGGGGATCTGATGGGACCAGAGGACAAACGCAAGAGTCTTGATGCTACCCAAGGGCCCACAGAGATCAAAAGGCAAGCAGAGCAACATTTCACAAACGAGAGTGAAACAGGGGGTTCTGAGGGAAAAAGGGGGCAAGTGAAAAGGTTGAGAGTGGCTCAAAGAGCAAATGGAGTGCCCCAGGGCATGCCCAAAGGCAAAGGGATGGGTCCCGAGGGGATGTGGGGGCAAACTGAAGGCTTCTTACTTCCAAGAAGTCATCCTTCACTTTCCTTCCACAGACAGCTGTAATGTAGGCTTGGCACGCAACTCGAGGATCCCTACCCAGGCAGCTGTGACCTACAACTCCACATGCATACAGCAGTTCTCAGAAGTCATGCAGACTTGCAACACGAATGTTGTCACGTGGGGACAACCATGTCTGGTTCCACCAGAGATGCAAAACTTCCCCATCCTAAGCTGGGAAAAACTGTGGAAACCCCAATATCCTTCCAAATCAAAGTGGACTCTCCTGTAAGTGATACATGTCTGGTAACAAACGGACAGGCCAAGCCCCTGCCATGGGGCACAGGGAGTGTGGGCACCCAGAACTACAGCTCCTGGTGTGCCACTGAATGCAACATCGCTGACCTAAATCCCACAAACAGAAAACTACACCTCCTGGCATGCCTCGCAGGTAACATGGCCAGCCAGAAGTCCACTGCCCAAAGACTACACCATTCAGCAAATCCTGCAAACAATGTGTCCATCTGAAAGCACAGTGTCAAGAAACTACATCTGCCGTCATGCTCTATGAACCAGGATGGCCGCCCAGAAGTTCACTGCTGGAAGACTACACCTCCTGGAGTGCCACAGGCACAGTGTTCTGAGAGCCTGTGGGAAGCCAACCTTAGCACCTCCCAGAAGCCTCGAGGAGCCCAGAAACTGCCCCAGAATCAAAAACGGCCTGGTACTCCCCCATGACTGCCTTGGTTTGGGTCCAACACTGCCCCAGCCAACATACGCTCACCCCCTACCTGTCCGGCACCACCCACTCCTCTGGCACAGTCCTGACCTGCCCCAGCTCCTCTGCACACATTTTGGGACCCTCATGAGTGTTTCCTTTCCCTAGGGCTCCCCCTGCCCCATGACACGTTCCCAACCTGACTCAGGCTGCCCTGCAGCACTGCCGCGGCCCCTCAGCATGTCCCATCCCAACCATGACTCCCTTTGGCCAGTCCAAGCCACCCAGGCAACCCTGCATGCTCTGATGTGCTGCCTTCCCCTGCCACAGACCTAAGCCACCCACCAGCCCTGTCCTCTGGCTCCACTGAGGTTCTCCCCAGACCCTATCCCACTGTACCTTCAACCTCCCCCATTGTGTGTCACCTTGGCTGGGATGCCTCTGCATGCATGGGACCTGCAGCCCCATGCATGGATCCCCATCCCCACTCATTCACCTTCTTGGCAGTTCCAGCCACAGTCTCCATTCCAGATCTTGCTTTAGAGTCTGCCTTGTGGCATTATAACTTTGTAAGCCAACACTTGTCAGTGGAGTCATAGTGAAATCCTTTGCCCTAAAAAAATATGAAGCAAAGCACCCTGAGTTGTACAATCGGATGTAAAACATATTTGGTCCAAAGCACACATACCCAGCAACAGACTGCTCTCCATTTGCACTGAAGAAGCTACCTATTCATGTGTTTGGCTGGCAGATTCCATTAGGAGAAAAATGGTCCATTAATCCACCTTTCAATGTAGCTTAATGGACTTAAATTATATACAGAACGAAATAGATTGGGTGGCTCCTCTACGGGCTGCAGTGGGACAACTTGCCTCACCACAGTCTTCACCATGGGCTGCAGGGGAATCTCTGCTCTGGTGCCCGGAATGCCTCCTCCCCCTCCTTCTTCACTGACCTTGGTATCTGCAGAGTTGTTTCTCTCACATATTCTTGCTGCTCTCTCTCAGCTGCTGTTCCGCAGCGTGTTTTACCTCTTCTTAAATGTTATCTTAGAGGTGCTACTGCCGTTGCTGATTGTCTCAGCTTTGGCCAGCAGCAGGTCCCTGGAACCATCTGGAACTGGCTCCATCTGATGTGGGGCCAGTGTCTGGTGTCTTCCCACAGAAGCCAACCCAGAGGCCCCCCAGCTACCAAAACCTCACCACTTAAGCCTAATACAAGGGTGCTCTAATTTGTCAGGAAAACACCCACAAATCAGTAAAATCTGAAGCTGTAAAACTGAAATTAGAAAAGAAAAATTTCACTTTCGCACATTTTTATATGTGAAAATGATCAACCACTGCAAAAAACAAAGGAAGTAGCGTATTCTCCATTATTAATGTATTCAAGTTTAGATGCCTTTCTAGAAAGTTGTACTTTAGTCACAAATAGCCAGGTTAGATGAATAAGTAAACCAGTGAAATTCCATGCCCTATGCCACAGAGATGCCAAATTTATACTGTTAAACACCTAGAGAAACAAAATTTCTGATGTACAAGGATCAGCTTGTTTTCCCTACAAAATGCAGGAAGTGCCTCCCAAACTATTCATTTTCTTTCCAAAACAAGAAACCCCTCCATAAATAAGGACTGCATTTGCAACCATCCTTTCTAGCATCTGCCTTTCAAATGTCAGCAACACTCCCATATACACACACACCCCTTCCTAGCTTTCTGGGACCTGGGACTGCTTGCCAACCTGTTGGAAAGAAAACCCAAATATATGGACCAGAAATGCTTGAGTAGATACTGGCACCTAGTTCCCAAGAAAGATCATGTCTTAAGTCATACCTTTTCCTTCAGCACATCTTATTAGCTAGCTGAGGCTGTTTCCCTATTAATACAGCAGCCACTATAAATCATATTCTGATAAGCAAAACTGCCTTTGTGTTTCTGATTAACTGACGCTAATAGGTAACAAAGCATGTCACAGTCAGGACTCACAACAAAGCTGGGAACTGAAATGGCTCTGAGAATCTCACTGCAGAGCTTCTCTTGTGACTTCACATGTTTTCATCACCATGGACACACACAGCTTACAAACACCAGCTTTCTTCAGAGATCACAGTTTGGCTGTCAGCAAATGCTTTCCAGTAAACCAGGAACAGCAAGCCAGAAGACACTATTTGGAAAATCTGTGAAGACCACGGGACCCAGAAAGGTCAGTGCTTTTAAAAAAAAAACCAACATATTTTGTATAATACCAACTTTAGCAAGGCCCATTTTTTCCATGCAGATTTAGTAATTTCTCTAACATTCATACAGCTCTACAATTGCCTTTCCCCCAAAACTACATGGTTAGTATTAACTCAGGTCTACTACTTGTCTGTTGTGACACCCTTCTAGCTCTTCAAGTCTGCTTCCCAAAACACAGCTGCACTGATTTCTATACAGATTCTTATGTCTCCCTATACCCACTCCTGATGCAGCTGCCACATTCCCAACTTAGAACCTGTTCTGCTATTACTATGACAGGCGATTTTAGTATATTTATTCTATTTTGTTCACCTATCATCTACTTGAATTTCACATATTTTCTTTAAAAAGGGCCACCAGTTGTATATACAACAGTTGTATATACAGTAACTTTTAGTTACAAATGTTCACTAAAACCATTAGACTTATCCAACTTCTCTCCAGGTCTAAATCCTTAATTGCATTGTTCCTCTTTTGATTACGTAGTTTAGAAATTCAGCACACAATGTACTATTTACTCCTTTATTTTGCAATTATGTCTGCAAGAATCATTAATACTGATGCATTTTCCTTCCTTTAGTATCTGTTGTGGACTTAACTGTGCCTTTTATATTGCAGGTATCTCAGAGTTTTAAAACATAATGTTGCATGTTAAAAAAACCTGAACCCCCTCCTGAAATGAATGCCTAAAAAAAATTTAGCAAATTCTTATTGTAGGATTGTAGGCATAGTGTTCACACTGTCTGAATATATATTCAAGTAATTATATTACCACTTACTTTTATTTCAACAATTCTCTGCCTCATTGAAATCACAAAAATTAAGTCTAATTACTATACATCCCTTTCCTATGATGTATTATCTTTTAATAACTTGATATATACAGAAGACAGACTTTTAAAAGTGCTAAATAGAGCATCGACCATTATTCCATCACCTTCACTTGGTATTTCACAAATGCTACAAAACATGTCTTCTAACTTACGTCTCAAATTCAGGAAGTGTTTAGCTATACTTACCAGTGTAAACCTGTGCCACACAGTCTACAAGACCAACAAAACCAACATTCCGAACCTAAACAAAAAAGCATGGATTTCAGACATGTACAGCTTCTATCTTGTTGCTGCACTTCATCATTCGTTGTTCAGTAATGTTTGACCCTTCTGGAAAACAATCCTGTGGTCTAAAGGTGCATCTTACTGTGGCCTATTTTACTAGCAACTTGCTAAGTCTTACCGTTATTTGCACTACACATGTGCTTCACCCCAGGCTCTTATCTGGGATGTTGTTCTCTTGCCATGGAAAACTGGGTGTACATCTAAGAATAAGCACAGAGGTCCTATCCTCATGTATATGGTACCCATTCCAGAGCTGGCTCTTCCTGCCACCTGCAGCCCCAACCTGTCTGACTGGTCAAAGTTATCTCACTGAGTCTTTTGCTCTTTATTACACATTACCCTCATAATTTCCTGCAGAACAGATAGCTCTGGCACACTACAAATTAACTACTATCTTTCGGCTGCTATGATGCATGTACCTGAGACAAGCATCTGGGGCACGATTCTAAAGGGATCCTTTCACAGAATCCCAGAATCACAGATGGTTGAGGTTGGAGGGGACCTCTGAAAGTCATCTGGTCCAAACATCCTGCTCAAACAAGGCTACCTAGAGCAGGCTGTCCACAGTCATGTCCAGACAGCTTTTGAATACCTCCAAGATATTTCAGTATCTTTATTCTTGCTCTCTGGGGCCACTGAAGTTTCCCCGGATCCAGCAGGGGTATCCCTTCCATAAACGTTCAGTTTTCAGATGTAAAATAAGTGGAGGTTTATATATCATACTGGGGGGGGGGGGGTGCCTTTGCTACTGAGCTCACTTCCCTCCTTCCTCTCCCAGTTTGCAGCTGTTTATCAGATCAGGCAACTCCTAAGGGGATGCATAATGCTGGGGAGGGGGGAAGACAGGATAACAGGAAAAAGGTAGCTAGCTGTGTGCATTAACACTAGCACCCACTCAGCATTGGTGAGGCCACACCTGTAGTGTCTCAAGTTCTGGGCTCCCCCATACAAGACAGACATGTAGCTACCAGAAAGAGTCCAATGAAGGGTCACAAATATGATTAAGGAACTGGAGCGCCTCTCATCTAAGGAGAGATCTGAGACTATTTAGCCTGTAAAAGAGAAGGCAAGGGGGGATCTTACTAATGTATATCAATACCTGAAGGGAGGGTGCAAAGAGGACAGAGCCATTCTTTTCATAGAATCACAGATCCATAGAATTGTTTAGGTTGGAAAAGACCCTTAAGATCATCGAGTTCAATCATTATCCCAACACTGCCAAGTCCACCACTAAACCATGTCCCTAAGTGCCACCATCTACATATCTCTTAAATACCTCCAGGGATGGTGACTCAACCACTTCCCTGGGCAGCCTGCTCCAATGCTTGACAACCCTTTTGGTGAAGAAATTGTTCCTAAAATCCAGCCTAAACCTCCCCTGGTGCAACTTGAGGCCATTTCCTCTCGTCCTATCACTTGCTACCTGGGAAAAAAAACCAACACCCACCTTGCTACAGCCTCCTTTCAGGTATCCATAGAGAGCAATAAGGCCTCCCCTCAGCCTCCTTTTCTCCAGGCTAAACAACCTGTTCCCTCAGCTGTTCCTCAAAAGACCTGTTCTCCAGACCCTTCACCTGCTTCGTTGCCCTTCTTTGGACACGGTCCAGTGCCTCAATGTCTTTCTTGTCATGAGGGGCACAAAACTGAACACAGGATTCAAGGTGCGGCCTCACCAGTGCCAAGTACACGGGGAAAATCTCTTCCCTAGTCCTGCTGGCCACGCTATTTCTGATACAAGCCTGGATACTACTGGCACACTGCCGGCTCATATTCAGCTGGATGTCAACCAATACACCCAGGTCCTCTTCTGCCAGGCAGCTTTCCAGCCACTCTTCCCCAAACCTGTAGCCTTGCATGGCGTCGTTGTGACCCAAGTGCAGGACCCAGCACTGAGCCTTGATGAACCTCCCACAACTGCCCTTGGCCCATCAATCCAGCCTGTCCAGATCCCGCTGTAGAGCCTTCCTACCCTCAAGCAGATCAACACTCCCACCCAACTTGGTGTCATCTGCAAACTCACTGAGGATGCACTCNGCGTCGTTGTGACCCAAGTGCAGGACCCAGCACTGAGCCTTTTGAACCTCCCACAACTGCCCTTGGCCCATCAATCCAGCCTGTCCAGATCCCGCTGTAGAGCCTTCCTACCCTCAAGCAGATCAACACTCCCACCCAACTTGGTGTCATCTGCAAACTCACTGAGGATGCACTCAATTCCCTCATCCAGGTTATTGATAAAGGTGTTAAACAGAACTGGCCCCAATACTGAGCCCTGGGGAACATCAATTGTGACAGGCTGCCAATTGGATTTAACTCCATTCACCACAACTTTTCAGGCCCAGACATCCAGCTAGCTTTTTACTCAGCAAAAAGTACACCCGTCCAAGCCATGAGCAGCCAGATTCTCCAGGAGAATGCTGGGGGAAATGGTGTCAAAGGCTTTATTAAAGTCTGGCTAGACAACATCCACAGCCTTTCACTCATCCACTAAGCAGGTAGCCTTATCATAGAAGAACAGGTTAGTCAAGCAGGACCTGCCTTTCATAAACCCATGCTGACTGGGCCTGATCACCTGGTTGCTCTGTATGTGCTACATGATGGCACCCAAGATGATCTGCTCCATACCCTTCCCCAGCACTGAGGTCAGACTGACAGGCCTGTAGTTCCCTGGATCCTTCTTCCAGCCCTTCCTGTAGATGGCCATCACATTTGCTAACCTCCAGTCAACTGTGACCTCCCCAGTTAGCCAGGACTGCTGCTAAATGATGGAAAGTGGCTTGGTGAGCACTTCTGCCAGCTCCCTTAGTACCCTTGGGTGGATCCCATCTGGCCCCATAGACTTGTGTGTGTCTAAGTAGTGTAGCAGATTGCTAATCATTTCCCCTTGGATTATGGGGCCTTCATTCTCTACCCATCCCCATCTTCCAGCTCAGGGGGCCGGGTACCTGGAGAACAACTGGTCTTACTATTAAAGACTGAGGCAAAGAAGGCATTATGTACCTTAACCTTTTCCTCACGCTTTGTCACTATGTTTCTCTCCGCATCCAATAAAGGATGGAGATTCTTTTTTTGTTGCTAATGTATTTATACATTTTTTATTGTCTTTTATGGCAGTAGTCAGATTAAATTCTAGCTGGGCTTTGGCCCTTCTAATTTTCTCCCTGCGTAACCTCACAACATCCTTGTAGTCCTCCTGAGTTGCCTGCCCCTTCTTCCAAAGCTCATAAACTCCCCTTTTTTTCCTGACTTCCAGCCAAAGCTCTCTGTTCAGCTAGGCCAGTCTTCTTCCCCACCGACTTGTCTTGCAGCATATGGGGATGGCCTGTTCCTGCACCTTCAAGATTTCCTCCCTTCCTGGATTCCTTTGCCTTCCAGGACTGCCTCCCAAGGGACTTTGTCAACCAGTCTCCTAAACAGGCCAAAGTCTGCCCTCCAGAAGTCCAAGGTGGCAGTTCTGCTAACCCCCCTCCTTACTTCTCTGAGAATTGAAAACATCATCATTTCATGATCACTATGCCCAAGATGGCCTCCAATCATCACATCACCCACAAGTCCTTCTATGCTCACAAACAACAAGTCCAGCAAGGTGCCTTCCCTAGTTGGCTCACTCACTAGCTGTGTCAAGAAGTTATCATCTTCCACACTTTCCAGGAACCTCCTAGAGTGTTTCCTCTCTGCTGTATTGTATTTCCAGCAGACATCTGGTAAGTTGAAGTCCCCACAAGAACAAGGGCTAGTGATCGTGAGGCTCCTCCCAGCTGCTTACAGAATATTTCATCTGCCTCTTCATCCTGGTTGGGTGGTCTACAACAGACTCCCACCATGATTGGGGAAGGCCACCTTGTTGGCCTTTCTCCTGGTTCTTACCTATAAACACTCAACCCTATCATCACCATCATTAAGCTCTAGACAGTCAAAATACTCCCTAACAAACGGGGCTACCCATGCACTTCTCCTTCCTTGCTTATCCCTTCTGAAGAGTTTATAGCCATCCATTGCAGCACTCCAGTTGTGCAAGTCATCCCACAATGTTTCTGTGACGGCAACTATATCATAATTTTCATAGGTCAATGAAGGAAGAGCAGTGGATGCTGTTTATCTCGACTTCAGTAAGGCATTTGACATTCTCCCATAACATCCTCACAGACAAGCTAAGGAAGCGTGGGTTAGATGAGAGAACAGTGAGGTGGATTGAGAACTGGCTGAACAACAAGAGCTCAGAAGGTCGTGATCAACAAGGAAGAGTCTGGTTGGAGGCCCGTAACTAGCGGTGTTCCCCAGGGGTCTGTGCTGGGGCCAGTCCTGTTCAATCTATTCATCAATGACCTGGACAAAGGGACAGAGCGTGCCCTCAGCAAGTGTGCTGGTGGTACAAATCTGGGAGGAGTGGCTGATACACGGGAAGGCTGTGCTGCCATCCAGCCAGACC
>WEKW01024307.1:54673-67323 GCA_013389905.1 Sula dactylatra
GGGGTGAGTGCCCTGCGCGCCTCGGGAGCTCGGGGAGCCGGGCGGCGGGGCCCAGCGCTGCCCTGCGCGTCGTCCCGGCGGCGCCTTTGCCGGCGGTTTCCCGGTCCCTGCCGCCGACCTGAGCCGCGTCTGGTGCTGGGGGTCCGAGAGTTTATATAGTTGAAGGAAAACTGGACTTTGAAATTATTTGTTACGCCTAACAGAGACAAAAAATCATAAATGGTAGCCTGGTAACTTTCAGTGACTTGTTACAGTTGTTTCACACCCAAATCTCAGAGGAAGGTGAGTGTTAAGTTGTAGTACGTGAAACTGAAAATGCCTTTACGTTCCCCATCGGGTATTTTTTCCTGTAATTTACTGGAGAACTGCCACACAAAGCACTGACCTTGCATGTACGCCTGGTTTATAGTAAAACTTATCTGAGTCTCAAAGTATATTCTGTTTGTGCCTGCCTAATTCTTTTGCATTTACTGTAACCCCATTACTTCAAGTATTATGTTGCATCAAGTAATTTTTTCCCCATAAAATGACTTATTTTTATTTGTGAGCCAACGTTAATTTCTAAGACTTTTCTCTTCAGGCGGTCTCTAAACCCTTCCTGATTATCTGGTTTTCTATTCTGGCAGCTCTTTGCCATTATTTAGTTGCGTTGATACTACTAGTAGTGAAGTATTTCATGTGCAATTACAAGGGGGCACTTGAGAGAGGCTCATTTTCTTCATTATCTTCTAAGATAATATTTTGTTTTTCTCCTTTTGAATTCACACTGATCTTTCTTATGGCTATATTTCATTCTACGTTTGCCTCTGACTTGAGATTTGCTGCCATCTTGTTACTAGTTATGAGCTTTCTCCCTTTGACTAAATGTAATATATTACATCTTTTAACACGTTAGGTTCTTCGAACAGAATAACATTCTTTCATCTGAAATACCAAATTCTTTGAGAGGTCTCTTTGGAAACTGTTTCACAAGCATAACTACACATTCAGGACTTCAAAGGACTTTAGTTGGTTCAGGTCCATCATCTAGGCATCACTGACATTATCAAATCTACTAGTCGAGCTCATAACTCAAGTGGTTCCAGTCTTCTAAATACCTGTGTTTTCTACGTCTTGTATGCAGAAATTTCTGTATGTATTGTGTATGTACACAGCTGATGTACTTACCTGAGCACCTTAAAAGGCTGTTGGAGTCCCTGAAACAGGTGAGGACTGCCCAAAAAATAGGGCAGAGAAGTGCAGCAGGGAGATAAGCTGTTCCTGTACAGTGAGGGAATTCAAACCGTTTTGTTTGTTTTTTAAAGCTGTGCTGTCTACTAGAGGGAACAGGAGCTTCTATCCAAGTTTTCCCTGTTCTGGATGACTGTGTGATACTTGCAAATGGTGATTACTCAGTCTCTCTTGGGGTACAGATCCAGTTTTCATATTTTTAGATCATAGATTTGAATCTTAACTTTCCACATTCTAGGAGATGCCTTACATCTGCACAACGGGGTCATTTCTCACTTAGAAATGCCCAGTTAATGTTTAAATACTCATACAAAGTAAAACAGCTGCACTATGTGATATTGAGTGATTTTCATGCTTAAATACTCAGATAGCAATATTGAGACAGACTTCCCAAGAATACGTGTGGTCCTGGAGTATGGGTTTAGGTCCTTTGCCATGCATCAGGAAGTACAAACAGTTGGAGTATAAATATCTCAGATGAGTGCTATAATACTACGCTGTTGGCAATGGCGATATCTCTTTTCTACCAAGTAACAAGTGATAGGACGAGAGGAAATGGCCTTAAGTTGCACCAGGCGAGGTTTAGACTGGATATTAGGAACAATTTCTTCACCGAAAGGGTTGTCAAGCATTGGAGCAGGCTGCCCAGGGAAGTGGTTGAGTCACCATCCCTGGAGGTATTTAAAAGACACGTAGATGTGGCATTTAGGGACATGGTTTAGTGGTGGGCTTGACAGTGTTTCTAGATGTTTACAGTTGGACTTGAAGATCTTAAGGGTCTTTTCCAACCTAAATGATGCTGTGATTCTATGATACTGTCACTACAGACCTTCGTAAAAGAGTCTCTCTCCATCTTTCTTATAAGCCCCCTTTAAGAACTGAAAGGCCACAAGAAGGTCTCCCTGGAGCCTTCTCTCCTCCAGGCTGAAAACCCCAACTCTCTCAGCCTTTATTCATAGGAGAAGTGTTCCAGCGCTTGGACCATTTTCATGGCCCTCCTCTGGAACTACTCTAACTGGTCCATGTCTTTCCTGTACTGGGGACCCCACAGCTGGATGCAGTACTCCCGGGGTGTGTGTGTGTTTGTGTGTCTCACGAGAGCCGAGTAGAGGGAGAGAATCGCCTCCCTCGACCTGCTGGCCATGCTTCTTTCGATGCAGCCCAGGATACGCTTGGCTTTCTGGGCTGCAAGCACACAGTCCCGCCTTATGTCCAATTTTTCATCCACCAGTACCTCCAAGTCCTTCTCCACAGGGCTGCTCTCCATCCATTCCTCCCCCAGCCTGTACTGAAATTGGGGGTTGCCCCGATCCAGGTGGAGGACCTTGCACTTGGCCTTGCTGAACAACAATAGCTCATCTGCTGTTGGCTGTGTTGGGGGCCAGGATGCTTGATCTTATGCACCTTTGGTCGGACTCAGTACAGATGTTCTTAGTCCTTGACTCAACCAAGTATTGCTCATTGGCCCAATCTCTCTTTCTCATGGTACCTGATGATTGCCTCTTCTTTCAGTCCCTCTGTTAAGTACATTCTACTTCCACAGTGAAGGTCTGAACTGTGCTTAAGATGTCATAGTACACTGTTCATCTGTCCTTTTTTCTCCCTAGGCTTATGGCATTGTATGGAAAGCAATCGATCGCAGGACAGGAGAAATAGTTGCTGTTAAAAAGATTTTTGATGCTTTCAGGAACAGAACAGATGCTCAGGTGAGAAATCATTGTTCTAACACGTTCTGAAAGATGTGGTGGGAGTTCATAGATATTTTCAGGATTTATGTCTCTGAAAGATTTTAGTTATTTGACAATTATGCATGTAATAATGCAGTCTACAGCTATATTAGGATAAAAAGGAGCAATAAATGTCAAGCTCTGTATATCATGGCGTCTACAAAATACTGTTTGATGTCACTGAGGAAAAAGTGTCTTCATAGGCATGCACAATTTGATTCTCCCTTATGTTGTTATGCTATAGTGTCTAAGCAGAAAGAGCACACTTGTGACTCTCTAGTGAGCAACTGGGTTTTTACTAGCCTGTCCACCATATAAGGGTTTCCTCTGCTTTGCAGATTAGAATGGATTTAACCCTCTCATTGGAAGTCCCTACTCTGTTCTGTCATTCTCTTGAGGTGATAATAAACTTTTTTTTGTTTATTTCTAGAGAACATTTCGAGAGATTATGTTCCTGCAGGTAACGTCCATTTTTCCCCCTCCTCTCTGATTTTTAGTTATCTCTGATGTTGTTCACATATTTTCTTCCCATTGTTTTTCAAAATGCAATGATCAGTGTTGACAAGTCTATTCATTTCTTTTCTGCACCACCACGCGACTGGGCAAAAACACCTGAATGAAATGGAGTGTTGGTCTTATTTTTTCTTTGAAGTGTGCCCTGTTATTTCACCATTTTTAGCAGTATGTCTACTCTAGCATCAC
The DNA here is from genome assembly GCA_013389905.1 of Sula dactylatra. Lineage (NCBI taxonomy): Eukaryota > Metazoa > Chordata > Aves > Suliformes > Sulidae > Sula > Sula dactylatra. The sequence goes on from WEKW01024307.1 coordinate 58,333, forward strand.
CATATTGACTTGCACTTTCTGTCACTTCTTACTTCTTTGTGGGCAGAAAGTGTTTTTCTTAAATTTTAAATGCCATGATTCAGAGGTGGGACTGGGGTGTGTAGGAGATTTACATGCCAAAATTTTTTCCTCCATCATGTGGGAAGCAACTTGACCACTTGAAATAGTCAAAGCAAAACTAAAAGGAAAATTCAGTATGGAATTCCTTAAGGCTGCTATTGTTTTGATATAATTGACCACACACTATGCCTAATTACCTTATCAGTGGCAGTGGCATTAAAATTATCTGTCCATTCCTCCACAGACTTACCATGTAGAAACATCAATGTTTTTGAATAGTGATAATGTTGTTATAAGTATGATTTTCTACGGACGCAAGCAAGGCAGGGCTCATAGGAAGAGGTATTTCCTAAGACTGTCAAGTTTAAGTAGGAGAGGGATGAGGTTTCTTTACTTCTTAATCATTCTTTAAGCCTGAAATAGAAGCCGCAAACTTAAGAGCTAAAAACATGAGAACAATTCCTTAGAAGTTAATTACCTGTAAGTTAGATCATCTCTGAAAGTATAGCACTTCTGGAGTAGATGGGTGGAGGAGGAGTTGGGAGAAGAAAAAGAAAGATATTTCTCCTGAAGGAAAGAATGAGTCATTTGGGGGGAGGGAGGTTAATGTGCCATTAAGCCTTTACTTTCATGACTTTTGGTGCTCCATAGACTTTGTTCTATTATTTTAGAATAGAATAATTTGACGTCATAATTTCTTGAGGTTCAGGACTGAGAGATCAGAATGGGAAAGATGTAAGAAAAATTCTTTCATTGGTAACTGGATGTTTGTGTTAATTTGCTTTTCTGTGCAAATTCCTTCCTGTGCATAATGATTGCCTAGTTTAATCTGTATGTTTATCATAAGGGCATTTGATGGACTGAATGAAGCTTATTGTAATTGAGAAGTGTTGATGTAGAATCTGGGCATTTTGATGATTCTTTTCTGGGTAATATGTACTATGCTGGTCATGATGCTGCTTCCAGGTTTTATATCTATTGTTCAGTGTAGTTGTGGTGCATTTATATATTTGGTGCATTTTGGGCCATGTTTTAGAATGTCATTTTTGGTAATTACTTTAGTGAGAGCATTGTTCTTTAAGCAAAGATAAGTAGGACTGGCTCTGACAAACTTTTTTCAAGGTAGGACTTTTTTTTTTTTAGTACAGACTGAAACTTTTTCATAACTCTCCGTTATCAGTTCCAAGGCAAGACAATGGGGTTTTCCTTCAGTGTGAAGTAAGTTCTCAAACAGTACTCAAGTAACGCTGTCAAGACTGATCTGCGTCTTGAGAAAAATATCCCTTTTGGGTAAAAACTTTCATTAGATGATTTGGATGGGTATTCTGAATATTGTCCTCAGAATAAATGAACGGGTATTTGATGGCCTGGCTGTATATTACTGCTTTGTAAGTGTATTTTCATGGGTTGCTGCAGGTGAGTGTGTTGGTTTGTGGATTTTTCTAGATGACCAATTTTTGTCTTGGCCTCAGAGTCTAGGAAGATGATGCTGTTGTAAGACTGCGCTGGAGATAGCTTAACATTATGATTTTTGATACTGTTTATAACTGAATTTGTGATGGAAATAGATAAAGATTCTATACTACTGGTTCAAATAAGAAAAAATTCATTTATGTATTTTAGATACAAGCATAGGTTTTATGGTGCAGCTGTTTATAATTTTATACTCAGGGTAGTTCATGAAAATGTTGGCATATGAAGTGTTCACAGTGTCTCTAGCTGTGCAGAAGTGTTAGCTATAGGAAATAAAAGTTGTTAAGACTGAGGATGAAGAAAATGATCTTGACACTATTGTCAGTCTGCAAATGTGAGGATAGAATTCACCTACAGTGTGAGAAATCTGTATTTAGGTATCTCTCTGTATGTTGACTGTCTGATCTCCCATTACAGTCAGTTCAATCAACACAGCCTGTAGAGTGTTTCAGCCTACCCTCAAATAGACGCTTTCTGGTTGGGTGGGGTTTTTAATTATGAAAATTGATGGCAACTTTGATCTATTTTCACTGCCACAGTAATTCTTTGCCTTCAACAGGAAATATGAGGCGCATAAAGTTGACTGGATTTTATTCACAAATGGTATAGAAGGTATATTTTTAGAACTAATGTCTCAGAAAACAGAGGTCATTTTTTTTTTAGATTAACTAGCTGATTTCATACTGTGGAGCAAGCTTAAATCCTTTTTTTTTTTTTTTTTTTTTTTTTTCAGTAGAAGCATAATGAAGGAAATAGTATTTTAATGTTTGGTCTAGACAATAATGCAAAATGAAATAGGTTGTTGTCCTTTTTTATGATTCACAAGCAAGACACTTGATTGTGACAGTTGGGTCTTTTCTCTCTGCAGGAATTTGGAGAACATCCAAATATCATCAAGCTGCTTGATGTTATCCGAGCTCAGAACGACAAGGACATCTACCTCATCTTTGAGTCCATGGGTGAGACTTAGCATCGCATCAGCCATTTAAACACAGCCTCTCTTACGAGTTATCTTTGTTCCCTACTTTGATAGTAGTGTGTTGATGATTTACATGAGTATTCGTGTAAGCAGACATATAAGTAGGAGCAGCACAGGGTATTTAAATATATATCACTTGTGATTAGATAGGAATAGCAGTGAAACTTTAAAGGGAGTAATAATTATATGAGAACTGACTGGTTGAGATGAAGGAAAGATGGCAGTGAGCAACAAATTAGAAGGCTTGTAGAGACAGGAGAGTTGCATATGGAAGAGACTGCAATTTTATTACAGCAAAAATATGTAATAATAGAAAGTTACTGTAGCATGAGCTGCTAGTCAAACTGATAATACAGAGAGATTGCAGCGCTATTAGTAATTACAGTGTTAACTTCTGTTGAGAATGCACTTGAAAGATTACAGTTTGGACAATGGTCTATTCTGGCCTTGCTTTGAGGAACTTATATTCACAACTTGGTAATCCTTTACTGATGTAAATATATTACAGAGACAGATTTACATGCTGTGATTAAGAAGGGGAATTTGCTGAAAGATATCCACAAGTGTTACATTCTCTACCAACTCCTGAAGGCAACCAAATTCATCCACTCAGGAAACGTTATTCACAGAGATCAGAAGGTATATTTCAGTCATAGTCTTTATCCTTCACTAAAGTTTTCTGTTGAACACTAAATGGAAAAGTATGAAAAGAATGAGACTGGTAAAAGAACCTTGATAATAATCTTCTGCCATTCAGAGAGAAAAAAGTGCATTAATTTTCCTTTGTTCAATTCAGCCTTCAAATATCTTGCTGGATGCAGACTGCTTTGTTAAACTTTGTGATTTTGGGCTGGCCCGTTCTTTATGTCAGATGAATGAGGACCAAGGCAACCCTGCTCTAACGGAATATGTGGCAACGCGCTGGTACCGAGCCCCCGAGATCTTACTTTCCTCTCAGAGGTAACTGCTTAATATGAGCAAACGGACGGGATCCTGTAATTTCTTCACCACTGGGAAAACTTATTTTCTAAAAGTCTTAAATCTTTTCATTTTAGATGTCACCAGATTCAGTGTCATGTCAGCAGTCCATTTTCTCAATACGCATTTAAAGTTCAGTTCTGCAGCATAAAAATCTCTCATTACATTTCCTTCCTGGCTTCTTAGATTGTCCATTTACATACATTGTCAGCTCATCTTTTTGTCATCCTTTCTCCCACCAGACTTATTCTTTCTCCCCTTAAATCTGCATATTTACAAAATTTGGTAGAGTACTTTAGTCCTCGTTTCCAAATTTAAGGAGAGTTTTTTGATAGAACTTCGGAAAATATTCTGTAACCAACTGTTAAGTCAGCTGCCTGTTAGTCAGGCTTAGTCTTTTTTTTTGACTTAGATATAGAAAATCTTATTGATCAGAAAAGAAAATAAATATAGGTTGGGTTAGTGTCCCAGATTTGAAATGTGGATGTTTTGCAAACTGTCATTTACCCATTGTTTGGCATTTACTTTGCTTAAAGTACTTTCTAGATACATTATGCCCTGAAAAGTCAGTTGGTTCCAATCAGCAACTTGTATCTTCACTGTTGGCCATAACAAAAGTACATATTACCTTGTCCTGGCATTTACCTTTAATATATTTCCTTTTTTGGTTTCCTAGAATAGACTTTTAGTAGGATAAATCTCCTTTCTGTTTTATGCTTGCCAGTTTCATGATTCCCAAATCTCATTCACTTTACATTTAAAACTGGTGACCAATCATATTCAAGGAGTCATTAAGCTTGTTTTTTTAGCAAAATAAGCTAATTTAGATAATGTGAATACTAGGTACAGAAAGCTATTTGCGTGATTTAGTCCTAACTCTGTTCTGTTCTTACTTGTAGTTACACTAAAGGTGTAGACATGTGGAGCATTGGCTGTATTCTGGGAGAGCTGCTACTTGGGAAACCTCTTTTTCCTGGAACATCAACAGTGAATCAAATAGAGCAGATCTTGAGGGTCATTCCTGCCCCATCCCCAGAAGGTAGGACTCTTCTACAGGGAAAGGTATTTAGAGAAGAGAATAAAAGAGTGAAAGAAAGCAGCCCAGCTGGATCAGGGAAGAAGGTATCTCTTGTGAGTTGTCCTAAGATCTTTCCAAGGAAATTAGACTTAATTGTGAAATGTTAGTCTTAAAGGAAAATAAGCCCATACTTGATTAGATGAGAAACAAGAACCAGGCCTTCAAAACATTTTTGAGATTTATAAGAGGATAACATTTTAAAACAAAGTATCATACTTCAGTGGGACTTGCATAGTAAAGGTAAATTGGACTTTTTGGTCTGGAAGTCTAAACACAGAAGTGAAAGCTGGAGTACACTTACGTTAAATCCAAAAGAGTTTATAATAATAATAATAATTATTATTATTATTATTATTATTATTATTATTATTGTCTCCTATGATTTCCATTCTAACAGCCCATACCCTTTATAAATTTTTACAACATGTTGATATGTTCTAACTGAGCTAGCAAATAGTTTTCAGAAAAATAACTACCTTCAGTTTAAGGACGTCACAGTTTTCATAGAATCATAGAATGTCCTGAGTTGGAAGGGACCCACAAGGATCATCGAGTCCAACTCATTTCCCTGCACCGGACAACCCCAAAATTCACACCATATCTCTGAGGGCCTTGTCCAAGTGCTTCTTGAATATCGCCAGCCTTGGCGCCATGCCTGTCTCCCCAGGGAGCCTGTTCCAGTGCTCCACCACCCTCTGGGTGAAGAACCTTTTCCTAATACCCAACCTATACCCCCCCGGCACATCTTCCTGCCATTCCCTTGGGTCCTATCATTGGTCGCCAGAGAGGAGAGGTCAGCGCCTGCCTTTCCTCTTCCTCTTGTGAGGAAGCTGTGTTTTGGAGAATTCCATTCAAGCTTAAAGTTATTTATAGTTTTTATTAGAGATTTGATTGCTGTGAATGGAATTTGAAGGGAAAGGTGTGTGTGAAAACACCAAAACAGGAGTTAGAAGAATAGCCAGCACTAATAACAAAAAATGCTATTCCGTTCTCAGCAATACAATTGAGGAATGTGTTGATAATGTCATAACCAGAAGGTCTGCACTCTTAAGACAAGACCACAGAACAAATGACTTATCAGCAGAAGGTCCTGTATCCTTACCACAAGACAATGGCTGCAAGGTTGCAGCGTATCACAGGCACAATTTCTTTTTCTTTTAGCCAAACAAGTGAAAACAGTCACTTGTTCAAAATATTATGGCAAACAAGGAAAACCAACCTAAGAGCAGCAACTTTGCCTAGGATTTATGGGGACCAAAGAAGCAAGAATCTGAAGCAAAAAAACCCATTCTATAGCAACTGTTGACTCTCTGAGAGTATGACAGATACGTTCAGAAAGCAGCTCATTGTCACCAGTGAAAAAGAACCCCAGCAGATGTGATTAGGAAATTAATAGCTGGTATCCCTTGTTCTCTGTTCAACTGATCAGTTCAACTCTGTTCAACTGATCCTGGCCAGATCATTTAGCCTTAGATATCTTGGTGCTTCTGCATATGTGGGTATAAGAGTGCAATTTTATGAAATCTGTGATAGAATGAATAGGAATTGAGAAAATCAACTTAGAAAATGTGTAAGTAAATATTCCATCTCCCTTCCTAAGATCTCCCATTGAGTTTTATTAGGATAATTTCCTATGTTAATATCAAACACTTGCTTTCCTTCATAAACTGTGTAGCTCTGGTAATCCTAATCTTGGCATTAACAGTATCTTTTCATTATTGCAGATATTTTGGCTATGCAGTCAGATTACAGGGCCTCAGTTATTAACTGCATGAGTTCCCGGTAAGCCTTGTATGTTCAATGTGTCTCAGAAGTCAACAATCTACTGTATGATGTTGACAAAAAGTTCCCCTGAAGTTCAGCCTCTAATGTTCACCAGTGGAAATGATTTCTGCTCTCTGCAGATTCACCTACCTCTAGGGAAGGGATATAAAGTTTAAAACAAACAAACAAACAAACAAAAGAAAGATAAAACCAACAACATAATCTGGGAATAACAAAACAAAATGAGGTTGGGCATACATTCCAAGCTTTTGTCATGTTCACTTTCTCAGAATTAGAATATTTACCTATCTTGAGTCATTTGGGTATCTGATATCATTGTTTCACACATGGAAAGCCTGAATCTTTTCAGGCTGACAGCCTTGTTCTAGTTGCTTAATGGCTCTCACTGTGATTTTTTTTTTTATTATTATTTTTTTCCTTATATTTGTCATGGTTCTTTTGGATCCTCCGGTTATGTACACAGACTACCACATAATTCTGCATTTATTACATACCTAATTAGTAAACATTAATAAACTTGATGCTCTTACACTGTCCTACGGCCATAGCAAATTACTCGCAAGTCTCTTAAGTATTCTCTGTTCGTATCTGTCATGATATTAGTGGGCATCCCTTCTCATCGGGAAGCCTGCAATATGCATAGCCCAGCTGTGTATGGTATGAGTTCTCTGAATGCTTACTGATATGTTTTTATAGATTTAGGTTAGGGTGGCTCAAACCATAAACTCTAGCAGGTCCCTTGCTGTTCACATGAATAGCATATGCTGGCTTTTGCTGAATTCTTCAGTTGGCATCCTGGAGCGTTATTCCCTTTCATTCAGGGATGCCAGGATTCCTGTATCAATCTATGCCAGGTAGTTGAGGAACTGACACCCTTTTGCCCCTGCTGGTTCAGCTGTCAGCATGGCATGTGTGTTTGTCCTTGTCAGGGGGAACTGGATGGCCACAGTATCCCATAGGAATTTCCCTTGATGCAACTTGTGAATGTTGCTTCTTGTCCTTTTGCTGTGCACCTCTACTGGGTTTGGTTGGAATGGAGTTAATTTCATTCATAGCAGCTTGTATGCTGCTGTTTTATATTTGTGACCAAAACAGTGTTGATAACACAGCAGTGTTTCAGCTGTTGCTTAACAATGCTTGCACAGCAGCCATCAAAGCCATCTCTGTTTCTCGGTCTGTCCCCACAGCGAGTAGGCTAAGGGTTGACAAGAGACTGGGAGGGGACACAGCTGGGACAGCTGACCCTTCTGGCCAAAGAGATATTCCATACAATACAGTGTTATGCTCAGCACTAAAATAGGTGGGGAGGAATTTCTCCAAAGTAGCTGTTGCTCAGACGCTGGCTGAGTATCAGTCTGCTGGTGGTAAGTGATTGCTTTTGCACAACTTGGTTGGGGTTTTTTTTCCATTTTTCCTTTTTTTTTTCCCCTCCACTTATTGAACTGTCTTTATCTTGACCCATGAGGTTTTCTTGCTTTTGCACATCCGATTCTTTCCCCAACTCGCTGAGGGGGAGAGAGTGAGTGACTGAATGGGGTCTTAGCTGTCAGCTGGGGTCAACCCACCAGAGTCCTTTTTGCTGCCCAACGTGGGGCCAGAGGGGTTTGACATCACAGTAGATTTGATTGGAGTGTACTAGACAGGGATTTATAGTAGTTACACCTGTTCATCTGTTGCTGGTCATAATATTGATGTATTTGTTCTCGACACTGGTTTATTTGTTCCTTTACCTGCTCCATGGCATGCTCCTTCTCTTGATGCACATCAAATTTGAGGGCTTGTTAATGGCTGCTTTCAGCTTTTGCAGTTTGCTGTACTGTTTAGCACTTTATGTTTTGCCTGGGAGAGTTAGGATAAAAGCACTGGCCTTGAGCATGATCTGGTATTTAGGCCCTGCACTGGTTCTGTCTCAGTACTTTGGGAACCATCTCATGGACACAATTAACAATTTCTCCTCTTCTCATCCAAGAGCCAGTTTGAAGAGGGAATGAAGAATGGCACCTCCCCTTTCCTCTCTCCTGGGGTGGATTTTTTTTCTGCCTTGTTACAACAGCTCTTCAATTTCTTGAACATCCTTGGGTAACTAGAACACTCATATTGGTACATGTCCATAATCTGATTCTGGCTTTTCCTAAGGATAACTGACTATTTGTGAATGCCACAAAGGGATGTGCCCTGAGATAGTCGGGTCATGGGTTACAAGTTGCATAGGAGAATTTAGGCAGGTACCTAGAGCAATTTCCACATCCAGTGGTGTGGGACTTTACACGCAAACAAGCATGGCATCCTGTTGAAGTGACAAAACACTTGAAGAAAGGATGCCTTGTCTATGCTAAAGAGACACAACTTCTCACGCTGTGCTGGGGTCTGGCCTACACCTACCTCAGCAGAGTGACAAGTTCTCGTCTCTAGATCTGAGGACATAAAATAGGACATTGTGGCTAAGTCAGAGACCCAAGCCTCGATGATAACTGTTGCTACTAAACAATGGAAGAGGAAGTCAACTGGTTCATAAGGGAGGAAGTAGCTTCTAAGAGGAAGCAGGAGGAAGGATCACTGGCACAAGCAGTGGAAGCAAGGACAGGTATCCTGGGAAGTCAGGAGGACCTCAACAGGCTGGGGAAATATGCTGACAGGA